>PVKE010037245.1:0-15997 GCA_004027555.1 Craseonycteris thonglongyai | reverse complement strand
AGTTCTTTTTTCAGCTCTCCCATGATGCCTTTCATTTCAAGGAGTTCCTTTTGGTTCTTCTCTAGCTTTTCAATTTTGTTGGTAAAGTACTCATTTTGCTCAGAAAATTTCTTGTTGAGGTCATTTAACTGTGTGTGGATACTTTGCCAGCATTGAGCTGTCTGAGTGTCTTGATTAATGCAGCCTGAATTCTGTTTCACTTAGATTTGATTCCAAGTGTGCAAGGTCCTTTACTAAAAACTGCCCCTGATCTTCTGGAGGGGCTTTGGAGTCTGAGGTGTGTGTTGTGTTTGATGTGGTTCTTTTTGCTTTACGCATGAGTCTGTTTTCCCTCTGGGGGTTTGCCTATCAGATGGGCTTCTCTTTATTTTTTCTTTTGAACTCAGTTGTGGAAGAAGGAGATTTTGTGAGAGGGTTGGGGGAAGCAGACAGCTTCTGTGTCCTGGGGCACTTTAGGTTGCTGTCTTAGCTGTTAGATAGCAGGGTAGTAAAGGTGTGGCCAGGGGTGGGGGCTTGGGAGTAGGAGCTAGGGCAGGCCTGAGACACAATAGCAGATTCCTCTTTCAGCAGGAGGGCTGGTGGTTCAGTGCGGGCAGGGCACAGGAGCTCTGGTCTTTCTCTCCTCTGCCTGGCTGCCCCTCCTTCAATCATATCTGTAAGCCATGCCCGCAGGGTAGCACTTAGATGGGCTGGGGCTTGGCAGTGGCCCCGGTAGGCCGCAAAGTCCTGCACGCAGGTAATGACACCACAGCAACCCGGTTGGCAGCCCAGTTGCACGCGCGGGCTTCAATGCCCCAGAGGCCCGGTGGGCGGGACGACAAAAGCCCTGCTGTGCACTTGCGAGCAGGCAGCTGCTTTGCAGGAACCCGGTGGGCAGGACGCCGAAAGCGAGTCCTGCGTGCAGGCAGCAGTGCTGCAGCTTCCTGGTGAGCAGGGCGCCAAAAGCCTGGTAGCGTGCTTGCGAGCAGGCAGCGGTGCCCAGGCGGTCTGGTGGGCAGTGCGCTGAAAGCCAGGGTGCATGCACGCAGCGATGTGCAGCAGCCCAGTGGGCAGGGCGCAAAAAGCCCAAATGAGTGCTGGCAAGCAAGCATTGGCGCTGCAGTGGCTTGGTGGGCGGGGCGCCGAAAGCCCAGTTGCGTGCTGGCAGTAGTGCCCTAGCGGCCCGGTGGGCGGGGCGCCGAAAGCCGTGCGCGCATAGGCTGTAGCTTGGGTGGCAGCCGCTCTATGCTTCCGGCTCTGTTGAGACCGCCGGATTCACTCTAAGCATGTTCAATGCAGCTATGCCCACTCAAGCCCCAGCCCTCACTCTATGAGCCCTGTCCTCAGAAGGCGCTCCCTCACAGTCAATCTCCTCCGTAAATCAGGGGTGCTGAGCTGCTGTGGGCTGGTGCCCTGCTCTCACCCCGCCCACCGGGAAGTGCAGCCGCCCTGCTCCACAGTCCCTGTTCCACTTTAGGCTCTGTGATCTGATTAGGGCACTGTGTGCTATCCCTTGAGTTCGGATGTTAAATTGTCCACAGTCTTGTGGGGCTTCCACGCTCCCTAGGTCTCAGCTTCCAGCCCGCCCTCGATCCAGCTCCACTTTGACCGTAGTCCCCCAATCTTCCTTTTTTTTTGCCAGCCCCGGGCCACGCTCCGAGTCTCTGTCCCCGAACCGCTGCTTCCCTTTCCCTCTCCCAGTCTGCCCTTTTTTCTCTAACCTTTGGGTGTTGTTCCACATTGTGTGGTTCTCTTAGTTGAGGTTGCTTCTCAGGGTTTCCCCTGTGGATTCCCCTCTGTTCACAAGGCCCTTCCCAGGCAGTTATCAGCGTTCTCCTCTCTTGACGCCATCTTTGATCTCTCTATTTTTTTTTTCATGCTAATTCAAAACAAGTCTTAGAGAAATATATAACAATTTCTTTGCATATTTGGGGAAGCATTTTTATATTTAGTTTTATTTATTTTATTTATTTATTTATTTATTTATTTTTTAAATTTATTGTTAAATTTGATGAGGTTACATTGGTTGGTAACAATTAGACAGTTTACAGATGTACAAGTCCACCTCACATCATTCATGCATCGTATTATGTGCCCATCACTCAGTATCAGTTCCCCTTCCATCACCTTATATCTAGTGCCCACTCCCACCATTATCTAGCTTTTTATCTGTTTTATTTTAAGGACTTAATTACATGTACGAATACAATTTTTACTAGAAATGAGAATTCCATAACCTATCAGCATACTATTGTGCATTCCTTTTGCTTCTTTAGTTTATTGCCTATTAATAAAAATGTATGTAAATATTTATTCAGCAAACATTTAAGGATTACAACTAGTGCCTACTGGATTCGGATACAGATCTTCTAGTTCTAATTTATTAAAAAAAACAAAAACAAGAAGAATTAAGATATGTTTATATTTTATCCAAAGACCCAATTAATTAATATTTGCTAACATTTCAACGTGGATTTGGGGTACCCATTAAGTTACCAGAGATTACTGTTTAATATGGGAGAGTTTATGGGAAAGAATGGATCCCTATTCTCAAAGTTAGATATATCACTCATCTTTAACACAGAAGACAGTGATATATTGTTAGATCTTCCAGACAGCACTAAATTGGTTTGAAGTGTAATGATATTTGTCAGCAGAGAGAGCATACTATATTGGGTAGCAGCTCATTAAAAACAGGTAGTGTGGAAGGTGTGATCCCTCTGGGCTCTATTCTTGTTCTTTTATTTTTATATTTATATGCTTCTCATGCTAGTGTCATTAATAGATCTGAACTTGATTATTATATCTATGCCAGTATTATTCAGATTTACTAACTTGTTCTTGTAGATTCAAGCCATTTGACTTCCCTACTCCATTTCTGCTTTATTAAGTCCTAGGACTCAATAATAAGGATAGGTCCTTTGAAATAATGTTCATAAGGAAGCATTCATATTGACCTACTATAATATTTTATGGATTTATTCTATTCTACTTCGCACTTTCCTTCAGCTAGATTACATGTTTAAATTGAAAAAATTGTATTAGATGATACTATGCTGCCCTTATTGACATTATTCTTATTTTTTTAATTGTTAAATTTATTTGGGTGACATGGGTTGGTAAAAATTACATAGGTTCCATGTGTATAATTAGTAATCTTATTATGTGGCATAGGATTTTCATAAAATATTTTTCCATTTCAATATTAATAGAAGTTATATGTTATGATTTCTTTACCATGAAGTTCTATTTTTTTGAACCAAATGCAGAGTTATGTAAATCCAGTGGGACCATCCAAATCTATCACATTATAATAGAGTTACTAATAGAAATGCTGCTACAGCAAATTTTTATCATTCTCAGTGTTTGAAGTGATTACAAAAGTGTGATGGGGATTATAATTTGTTTTTGAAAATAATCTCAAAGTAAAACTCTTTGGTGGTTCTATTCAGCCTATAGGACCAACTTTTGACTCTTAAGAATGATCGACAAGTCTCCAACTTTCCTTTTTATCTTTATCATTTTTTGTTTATGTGTTTGTATGAATGCATGAATTTTATGCATTCATCCAGGTGGTTATTATCTTCAAATAAAGAAGGACCAGAGATTCCCTGATTTTGTATTGTTCATTAACCTTGCTTTTCCCCTCTAAAATGTGATGTTAAATAAATGCCTATCTTTTCATTTTATTTGAGGCCAAAAGGGTTATAACTACAGAAAAATTAAATATCCCTTTACAGTAACAAATGGTGTGTCCTTATCTCTCAAGGACATGCTAAGAGATAGTAAAGGAGGCTCCAGACTCATAACTTATTGCTTGCTCATACCTAAAAAGAACAGAGGATCTGGATGATGCTGTCTCTCGGCTGATGTCACAAAAGGAAGTAATTGTTTGTATAAGCTTCAGGTCAAGAGTTTGAAGGGAACAAAGTGAGTGTTTCTTTAGGACAATATGTGGAACCCACAAAAGGTATCCAGTCTTATATTACTTTATAAGAAATTCCACTCAAGGGGACTACATAGATCTACGCTACTATCTCAGCAGAGGAACAGGGGTTTGAGGGAGTTGCAAGTGAACAGCTAGTGTGAGCACTATTGGAGTTACAGTATGGAGGCTACAGTCAGGAACATCTCTGTGGAATCCACAAAATCCTCAAAGGTGTAAGAAAATAGATATGATTCAACAGCCATCCAGAGGGTACCAATGACACCTTATAATGCTACTACCTACACACAACTTAACCCTATATTCCTAATTTCTCTCTCCTAATCTAGGTGTCTGAGACCCTGAAAGTAGTTTAAATTAGATAATAGTTATTAAAGTATATTGGAATGGCCTAAAATTACAAGCATATCAGAATGAACCAGGCATCTCTCTTATCCACAAGTAACTGGAAAGCCATGGGACTTGTTTGAGATTCTATCCCAAGGACAGTGAAAAGTGGTTCTACGTAGTAAGTTAACAATAACTGTAGTAAAACAACAACAACAACAATAAACTTGCTTATTTCAGTGAAGTCCAGCTCATCCAATAAATGAGTAGCATTGCTTGTAGTCCTTTTTGCATTACCTCTGCTAGCATATATAAAAATTCAGCTTCCAAAATGAAATTTCAAATTGAAGTATTTTCTGAATTTCTATGATAAATATTTTCTCAAGTTACTTTGCACTTCTGTCACACTGCCCTGTCTTTATGGATTGGACTGCTCAATAAAAAATAACAGGCATTAAACATGCAAACAGAAGAATAATAGATATATCAAAGGTGTCAGAGTACTATTTATATCAAGACTCAACTATAGAACTCCCTGAGGACATGATCTTATGGTGAGAAGAAAAGAGAATAGGTGTTAACCACCTGAAGATAGAAAGATAGTCTGATATCAGCAAAAAGAGGAGATTGAGAAATTGAGAGAATCTTATTATTGCTGAAGTAGAGGGAGTAAAAGAATGAAAATGCTAGAGATAGGCATGAAGTTAATGATAGAGGCCCTTTAATCCTTGTGTAATAGATGTTAGGTCTACTCATATCAATTCACTTCTCTCTTGGTAACAAAATACCTGATATAGAACTGGGCATACAAATACCTGGTGGAATAAATATTACATTTTCCTATCTCCTTGCTAGATAGGTATGGCTTCTGATTCAGTTTAGAGCAATGAGGTATGAGGATGTGAGATGCATTACTTATAGAATGTGTCCTTCAAGATGCGTTACTTTTTGGAATGTGTATGGGGTGGTGAACCATGTTGGATCATGAGCGCAAGTATATAATCAAACAAACAGCAAAGCAGTGATATAGAAGGATCCCATGTGTCTTGATGATACAGAAGTAATGCTGTCATTACAATCCTAAACTGCCTTCCCCAGACTATTATGTTAGAAAGAAATTAGATCTGTTTAGTTTAAGTCACTTTTATATTGGGTTTTGTGACTCACAGTTTATCCATAGACCTAGTAAAATGACACATTAAAGATTTTTCACTTTACCTTGTATGCAAGCATTAAAATGTTTTATGCAGATGAAAACAAAGACTAAAGACCAGAAAATGGATTGGGGAGGGGACAGAAGACCCAGGCTGTTTTTGAAATGAATGAATAATTTATATGGTGCAACAAGCAAGCAATATAATTTTATAAAAGGAATAAAGCAGTGTGGACTTACATAATTGCAGAAGACTTCAAGACCTGGAACTTAGAGTGCTATGTAGGAAATAAAGAAGACAGTTTTAGAAAAAAGTCCATGTGTGATTGAGAAGGGGTGGGGCGGGGGTGGGAGGGTGGGGGTGGGGGCATGCATCAAAGAAACAGGGCCTTTAGTGTTGAAGAGTAATGAGGACAGTGGGAAAAAGATAAAATAAGGACAGATGATATTAAAACTCTAAATGTTAGGTTTAAATACTTGAGGGAATTGACACACTTTAGTGGTTTTATGAATATTGGTCCAGTGGTATTATACAATTATTGACTCTATTCTGTATCTGGGAGTGTACATTAACCACAGGGGAGTACTCAGTATAAGATGTTGGGATTCTAGAAGATGATATAACTTTCATACTTTTGTATAAAAAGTCAAACTTTATTAATATTTAATATAAAAGTTAATATTGGCACCCACTCTTTAACAAAACATGAGAGTCACAAATTACAGATTCTATGTGAGGTATTCTGAGGGCTGCTCTACATTATCTTACAGTATATTCAGTTTTTCATTTGCTTTTTATGTCTTGTTATATATTGCAATTCATAAGTATCCAACTAAGAAGATTCATGTATTTTTTGGTTTTATATAATTTAACTGTCCAGAGATTACTAAGGAATTAAAAGAATCCTATGGAGAACATTCATATTGATGGACGTACTAAATGTCTAGCACAACTAAACTATAAGAAAATTGCTGAGTTTGCCATTATTTTACACCTAATTCAGCTTTTTTATCTGCCATGTTATCAGATGAAGACAAAAAAGGTCTTGATATAATCAACTTGAATCTATCATTAAGTATTTAAGCAAGACTTTAAAAAGTGAACATTTCAATTCTTTGTCATATTGGTGGTCAGTGATCAACAAATGTCTTTGAGGAAGGATAGATAAAAGAGGCCTGAGGACTAGCTGAGGTGGCTATTTTTGGCTATTTTTGTAGCTTCTAATTCTTTTTCTAAAGTGCACTTGTGTAAGTGGGTGATGTAATAACCCAGAATTAAAATGAAGAGAGCAAGGACTGAATAGGCATGGAAAACTGATAGATGTGAATTATATTTTAAGTATCATTTCTTCATGGTAATATTCAAAATGTTTTATACACAACAACTAGCAGTTTTTTTTGGACTGTGACTATATTATTTTAAACCTTTACCTTCCTGAATTAGTCAATGTATTTTTGAAATCCTTCTGTAATTTTAAACTTTGGCTTTGGACTTTTTCTGGGTTCTTTCTGAGTCTTTTAGTTTAATGGAGTATTATGAGAAATTCTGAAAGATACAGGAAAGCATTAATCTTTTCTCTACCCAATAACCACCCTATTTTGATGAGGCTTTGTACTTTTACAACCTTACATCTCATACTTTAAATGCTGATTTTTGATAATTATTGTTTAGTTGGTCATGATATAGTAAGAATTGTATGAATTCAAATACACCACCAGGCATGTTCAACCTATGGCCCAGAATGACTTTGAATGTGGCCCAACACAAATTTTTAAAACATTATGAGACTTTTTTTTAAAGCTCATCAGGTATTGCTATTGTTAGTGTATTTTATGTGTGACCCAAACCAATTCTTCTTCCAATGTGGCCCAGGGAAGTTGAATGATTGGACACCACTGTACTAGACCAAAGAGGCAAGATTGTAAGATGGGGTTTTCTTTAAAAAGACAGTTATTTCTCCCCAAATATGCAAGAGTTAAATAATGGCTACTGTCTTAATCATGTGGATTTCTATAACAAAATACCATAGACTAGGTGGCTTATAAACAACAGAAATTTATTTCTCACATTTCTAGAGTCTGAGAAGTCCGAGATTAAGGAACTAGTAGATTTGGTGTCTGATGGTAACCGCTTTCTGGCTCATAGCTGTCTTGCTGCAGAAGAATCAAGAAAGCTCTCTGCGGTCTCATTTATCAGGACACAAATCCCATACACAACTGATCCACCCTCATGACTTTTTTTTTTTTAATTTTATTTATTTTATTAATTTTTTGACAGAGAGAGAGAGAGAGAGTTACAGAGACAGAGACAGAGACAGAGAACTGAACTGGGGGCACTCCCCAGTTCAGCACATGGTTCCACACGGTCAGCACATGGTTCCACACGGGCCGGGGCCGGGATTCAATCCTTGGTCCCTGGCACTGCAAAGTGAGCGCTTAACCCACTGAGCCATCCTGGCTTCCCCTACCCCCATGAGTTAACTACCTCCCAAAGCCCCACTTCCCAATACCATGACATTGGTGGTTAGGATTTTAACATATGAATGAATACCCCCCCAAGACCCCAGAATTTATTTATAATAAATCGTATATTTATTCTTACATATTTAAACGTCAGTCACCTTTGAAGTACTCTCTGTTTGATGTAATATACCTATCGAGATTCATTTTCCACTGCTGAAAACAGATTTTGAACTTGTTGTTTTGATGCCTTTTAGTGTTTCTGCTTTGGTTTTTTTTTTGTTGTTTTTTTTTTTGTTTGTTTCACCTCTTCCACATTGGCAAAATGTTTCCCTCTGAGTGCTTTTTTTTTCATCTGGAGAAACGAAAGTAGCTCAGGGTACTATCCAGTGAATAGGGAGAGCGGGCACGAAGGTTATGTCATTTTGAGACAAAAATCACTGAGCACTAAGCATGATATGGGCAGGTATGTTGTTATGCCACATGTTATTCATATAAATCATGAAATGGGCAAGTGATTTGAAAGAGTCTGCAAGAAAAAATTCACTGAAGCTGAATGCAGACTCTCACAACAATGCCAGCCGCTATACTGTTGCAGATGGGTTCTTAGAACACTCACTTAATGAAGGACGCCTATACTACAAGGGACCTGCCCTCCAAAAAATAATTCCGTTTTGGGGGGTGCCTCTTTTATTAATTGAGGGGCATAAATATTCATTCTATAGCAGTTACTTTTATTTTTCTCCCTACCATTTTGGTGTGCAAAGAGTTAAACTACATAATATAGCCTATTATTGTCTATTATGGCAGTGATATCTCTTAGTTTGGCTACCTTATCCTGATCTATTAGACCCTGAAATTTAAGTTGAAGAAATGGTTAAATTGTGAGTATTTTATGTGTTTATGTTTTGTTGATAATTCTTTGTGAAATCTATTGCACATTATTTAGAAAAATATACAAAAACACTACTATATGAGTAGTCATAATCAAATAAAAAATCTGTTTATTTAAAAATAAATCAATGTCTAATGGCTTTTACATATAATGAGTAAAAGGCAATATAGTCATGGATTTTAGGTGTATGGACTCTTCCAAAACAGGATATTCGGAGCACCATCAAAGTTGAAGTTTATTCATCTTCAAAATGGGACATACTTTTTTTTTTTCCATAAACTAGCTTATATCAACTAAAAAATATCTGACAAAAATAAAAAATAGACCCCTTTTGATTTTTAGCATATTATTGATAAAAATTTTGCAAGACAAAATTTGAAAAGTTAAGTACAACTAAAATGTTCAAAGACCATTTGGGAACTTAGCACTGACTTATGTACTAAAGAAGTCATCAGACTTTGTTTATTATCAGTTTTGTTTTCTGATGTAATGTTATATTGTAAATTGCTATTTTCATTATTTTTATGACTATCTTACAAAGGTCTTTTCTGAAAAAATCATGTGTGTGTGTGTGTTGTAGACCAAAATGAGCATGTTCCTTCCTGCTGTCTGGGAAGATCATATGCTGTCATTAGTATTTACATAGCACTTCCATTGAATTGTAAGAGCAGAGGAATTCTGTTTTAAAGTCATTGGTAAGACATTTTTTTCCCCCATGAACATACTGAAATTATGCACTGAGCAAATTAGTGAATTTTACCAAATATGTTTCAAAGATAAATATAGCAATTTTCACAGTGAATGTTTTTCATCTCTTTGAAAATCTATGTTTGTCATGAAATGACAAGTTTTTTTGGAGAGTTGGGAGATTGTGGAAATTGCCTTTGCAAACTGATTTTGAATTTTATTAAATAACAAGACAAACCTGAAAAATATTTTATATTTAATGGAAGTACTGAAGCATGATCTTTTGGTGGAAAGCAAATAGAAAGACTTTTTAACACATCTTCTGAAGAAATAGCTTTTCCTTTGCCACTCAAGGATGATCATTATAAACTGTAACTTTAAATTTTTAAATTATGACAAATACTTTATCTTGTAAGCTTATGTGAATTTATACCAATAATCTAGTCTTATAATGTTGTAACTGAGAATTATTGTGCTTTATAAAATGATGACTACTATTTTTCTCTACAGTAATGCCAAAAATAATCAGGTTTAAAATATGACTTTACTTACAGTGTATATTGGCATAAAATATTTCTTATATGTGCTATATATATAGTAAGAATGAAATGAATGAAATACAAGATGAAGTACCTAAGATTTTATGCATACAAAAAGCATACAAATAATAAAAATCCAAAGTATACAGATGTCTTAAATTCTTTCTACATCTCACCAGTTAGCTCTCTGGTAAGACCCAGATCTTTAATCCAGTTATTAAAGCCATAGTGAAGTTTAACTCTGAGAAAGCTAACATGCTAATTATATGATAATACTATAGGGACATTAGCTGAATAATACTTGAAAGCAATGACTCGACAGAGTTCTCACAATTATTTCACTAAGAAATGTTCCTTCTGGTACAAATAAAAAATAAAAGGGAAGCTGGGATGGATCAGTGGGTTAAGCGCTCATTTTGCAGCCCCAGGGACTGAGGATCCAATCTCAGCCTCAGCCCGTTTGGATCCATATGCTGAACTGGGGAGTGGTTCTCACCTGAGTGAGACCCTGGCCCAGTTCCTGCCCTGTGCAGCTCCATGCCCACCTGTGGATTGAAACTATGTGGAAAAACCAATGATGTGCAACTATGGAGACTGTTCTGGGCCCTCTCCCTTCTCTCTGTCTCTGTATCTCTCTCTCTGTCTCTGTCTTTGTCAAAAACACTAAAAATAAATCTTAAAAAAAAAAGCAACAAAACAATGTTGAAGTGTTTTGTATATTGCACTCCAAATCTAACTGAAGTGGCAAAGCTTTCATGTTGTTTCCATCTCTCCCTATAAATTTTTTGTATTTTGTTTGAGTGATCATCATAAGGAGGTCTTAATAATTAAGTGCCATTATAGCAACCTTTTCCTTTTATTTTTTCCCATTTCCCCTATTTATGTGACACCTGGCTTAGTAGCACCTTTCATTATAGCTTTTGCCTTTTTTTTTTTTTAAAGATTTATTTTATTGATTTTTGACAGAGAGAAACAGAGACAGAGAGAAGGGGGAGGGCCCAGAGCAGTCTCCATAGTTGACATTAGTTTTTCCATATAGTTTCACTCCACAGGTGGGCACAGGGCTATGCAGGGCAGGAACTGGGCCGGGAGCCTCCCACATAGGTCCCGGCAAGAACTGAACTGGGGGCACACCCCAGTTCAGCATGTGAGTCCGCATGGGCCGGGACCGGGATTCGATCCTCAGTCCTCGGGGCTTCAAAGCGAGAGCTTTACCCGCTGAGCTATCCCAGCTTTCCCAGCTTTGCCTTTCTTAATGCCAGAGTTATTTGGCTTTTAATGTAGTTAATTGTACAATTTTTGACATAATAGTGTAGTGAAGTCATATTTTAAGTCAATTTTTATTTCAAAGTTTTAATTAGCACACAATTCTTAGTATGAAAAAGAAAAGACTGGCATTTTTATCTCATAAAATTTTGATGCTATGACTCAGAAATTGTGTTGTATGTGACTCTCTTATTATCCATGTGTAACATAGGTTTGATTGACCAGAAAAGTTTTATAAATTATTGTCTTCAGTTTTTAACAAGGGTTTCGGGTGACAGCTCAACAAATGAAATATAACACCACCTAGAGTGAAGAGTTATAATTATCATTTTTATAAAAGGCAATACTAGGTCACAAATACATTATTGCATATTTTTGTTTACCAATCTATGAACAATCAATATTTAACTGTATTCTATACAACTGATCTTACCCATATGAATGTGATCATCATCAACAAAATTCAATGATGATTATTTCAATAATTTATAAGCTAACTCATTATTTCCCTAGCAATTGGCAAAATTTTGAGTTCTCACCTGGAGGATGTTTGAGATTTTACATAACCCAGGTTTATTTTCTTTGTATTGCAAAATGCAGTATGTTTCCTTTAATAAACTGAAATTTTAATAAGGACCTAAGAAATAGTTGAAAAAGTGAGTGAACTTGTATTTAAATTAGGTCTTTGAGAGCTTAGAGATTCTAACTTGGTGAACTTTAATTGAATCCCTTAAGGCCACTGGGTCTGCCTTCCTAGTTCTTGATGGTGAAAGTAAGGTCTTCAAAAAGAGTCCCCTGGCAGTATACATGTGGAAGGGGAAAAAATCCTGCAACCCTTCACTACAACATTTTACAAAGCTTGAATTCCAAAAGGAGTACCAAACAAGGAGAACAATAGAGACTAAAAACTGAGAACTAGTAAGGAAAAAAAAAGTAGAGAAAAAAGAAGTTGGAAAGAATAGTAATTCAAGAAGAGTATCATGCAGTTAAACTGAGGTATGAACGTAAAGCAAGTAACAGGAGCAAGTGAGATATATTTGTGCTGGTAATGATGGAGCAAATCTTGGTAGGCACATTTTTCAATTAACATTTCCAGTAAGAAATGCTGAAATACAAAATTGCCATTTTTTTTTTTTAGTTCTGACATTATAGTGGCTTTTCCCTCAGGGCACATTTTCCATATTTTTTTCTTTCCACCTAGATTTCAGTATTCAGTTGTGTGTGTGTGAGTTTAACTGTGATTGTGAGAGCAAACCAGGTATTGAATCTGCTTAGTGCCAAGAAAAAATAAACCACAGGTGATCAAAATGTGGGACCTAAATTTAACTATAGTCTTAGTAGCTTTTCCTATTCAATAATACAAATGTGATCCCAAAAAGTCATTTAGTGGACACTTCTTTATATTGTTGATATGCTAGAGGGTGGAGGTTAGAAAATATTTTGTACTTTCTCCTCACATTTAACATACATCCAAAAGTATTATTTCTTGATACTGTAAAACTCACAATTGGATCTTCTTATTCTATTATATACTAAATGCTCCAAATCACCTTTAAAAGAAATATAAATATTAACTTTGGAGAAAGTTATTATTTTCCCCCTAATCTTTTTCAGTTGCCACCAAAATATCCATTTTGGATGCCAGTATGAACATCACCCCTTCCCATATACTATACTTCTTTCATTCCTTTTTACATCTTAGCAATTACACTCCCTTTTACTAGTTTGTATTTCAATAGGTTAGGAGAAGATAAGCATCTGCCGGTGGTGGCAGATACCCACAAAGTTTCCTCACTAATGGATTCCTGTGAATATCGACAGAAAATTAATTGAAGAGGAGAGGCACACTGCTTGGTTCTCATTAGTCTGTTCCTGTGCCATTGCCACGCGGACCAATGTATTCTTTCATATCTGATTGATATGTGATGTCCTGGCAGCCCCAGTCCTGAACAAATGCTCTACAAAGTAGGAATGATGTAGGAAAATTTAGAATTTATACTTTTGTAGTTCGCTCTACTTTTTATTTCAAAAAGGCTTTTAAAGCCCTGTGAATGCTATTTAGATCACTGGTATGTCTGGATGGAAATACTGATTCTTGATGCTCTGAATAAATCCCTAACCCCAAAGCTATATGGAGCTACTGGGTGCTAGCTTTGTTCTTAAGTATAAGTTCTGAAAAGTTTTATTTACTTTTTGAACTCTTTACTAGGATAAAAGTGTCATAGTGCTTTTGTGATGTGATACTTAAGTGGCATCATCTTTTCTTAAAAGGAAAAATGAAAGTAACAAGCAAAATATAGAGGAAGTTTTAGTTCTGTGATCAAAAGGGTCATTTATTGATCTGCTGCTTAAAGAAAAGATCCGTTTTTGGGAGTCATTGTACTAGCTAGAGTTTGAACTCTTATTATCTATTAGAGCACGGTAAGTCTATATTTTTCTTTCTGCAGAAGCAACAGTCATAATTAAAATCAGAACTCCATTACTACTATGACCGTATGACAGTTGCAGTAAACTTGCAATAATAAATAAACAAAAATTATGTTAATTGAAATACTTACAATTCTTAATTAGTCTTAAGTAGAGATGATTTCTTCCAAATGAGTTTCACACTACATTTTTGTTTCCTTCGTTAACTTAAAGGAAAAATTAGAAGGAATTATACTTTGAAAATTAAATATTATTCACTTTCTTTTGTGCGTCCTCACCTACCAGCCTCCAGAAAGTAGCCTGAATATTCTACAGAAGGATTTTCCAGGGATTACAAGAATAAACTGGAAGCAGAAGTTGCAGTCTTAGTTCAGTTGTAGACATATAATGTCATGTGAACTAGAACATATTAGAAAATTTTTCTTACATTTGTTTTCTTCTTGGAAACATCTAATAAGGACAATAAGAAACTAGAGTTTAGTAAATATTGAAAAATTGAGGCACATAGAAAATTGAAGAGAGACATTTGACCCTTTCTTAGTATCGAATCTAAAGAGTTTTGAATGGTTATAAAATACATCTAAATAGATAGAGATATTTATGCATGTGGATATCTGTAAAAATTATTGTTGTAAATTATATATTTCAGTATGTCACATAAATATTGAGTGAACACACACAATTGTGTTGATAAAGCTTTCCCAAACTCCAGTCTTTGGAATCTAGTGTTTTAGAAGACATTATTGGGTATTCTTTGGGGGAAATAAAAGGTTCCCTATCAAAATATTTGTTAATTTTGTTTTTTTTTGTTTTTGGAGATTTAAAATACTAATTGGAAAATTGAAGGCTGAGAAAGAATACAGAATGCTTCCAAATCTTATTTTATATCATTATAATAATTAAATCACTATTAAAAATTTCATCACTGTTGCAAATATACATGTACGCAAGAAAATAAAACTTCATACTGTTAAAAATACACATTTTAAAACTTTATAACACTTGTGTGTAACTACTGAATCAACAATTTAACTGTAATACTAGTGTGAAAATATTTAGCTCATTCTTAGATATTAATCTTTGTTTCCAAACAGGGAAAATACCATTTATTCTATGCATGTTGACTTGAAAACATATGGGCTATGCAATATATTAACTTACTGCACATTCTATTTCTCTATTTTAGTTGTTGTTGTTGTTGTTTGGTTTCTCTATTTTGATAAAATTAAAGTGAGTCTCTCTATCAGATAAATTTCATACTAGAAATCATGGATTTTTAAGAGGTTGTCCATGCAATACACAAAAATAAGAATCTATAATAGTTAATAATGCATTTAGATACAAGTTTTAGAAAACCTAACTACTATGGTTTAAAGAAATTGAATTTTTGTTTGTTTTCCATGTTTCAAGAAGTTCAGACCAATTCTTTCTGCTCTGTCATACTTGGCATGTTGATTGTTCCTCTTCTTACTTGTCACTTTATGGTGAAGAGAGATAGAGATGGCTGTTGAAGCTGGTGGATGGATGGTATTGTACCTACAGGTGTCAAGTGAGACACCACACCAGCCCATTCTATCTTTTACTATTAAAACAAAACTTTTCCAGAGCCATCCCATCCAGTACCAGGACAAAAAACACCATTTGCTTCAAGGGAGGGTTGGGAATTTTGGAACAATGTTGTCATAACTGAGTTAGACCAGTCATAGTTCATTGCCTGTCTCTAAACATATCATTGATTATAACATTGTAGGTTTTGTTAGTTTGTTTGTTTTCTTTCATGGAAGCTTACTATTTGGACAAATTGAGTTATTCTGCAGGATCTCTTTTAAACTTGATCTTAGCCAAAAGGCTGAGTAGCAATCAGAATCTCTTCTAAATGCACAGATTATATTGAAATAAGGATAACATTTGGAATTAGATAATGATCCAGAAAAGTTTTCATGTTTCACGGAAAGTCAACATGAGGAAATTTTCAGCTTTAAAATTTAATGTGGTAATTCTTAAATTTACTAAGTGGTTTTGCTTGCCAATTTCAGTATACTATGCAGGCTGAGGTGAAGATTAAGTGCTAGTGCTTTATTGCTTATGTGCAAACCTAAGACAGGGTGAGTTTGGAATAAGGCAATGAAAAGATGTGGAAAATTCATGAAACTGCTTCACAGTGTGCCACTGTGTTGCTAGACCAGTGTATTTACTCCTCGTACTGTATATTCTCAAGTATGCTGCATGGAATGAACCATGTTAGGTGGTTCATGAAAGATAAAAACAAACAGAAAAACAAAAACCAAAAATCTGTATAGCTTCCACTGGTCTTCTCT
>PVKE010037243.1:0-15997 GCA_004027555.1 Craseonycteris thonglongyai | reverse complement strand
TCCCCAAACTGCTCCTTCTCCCTCCCTCTCCCGCTCTCCCCTTTTTCCTCTAACCTTTGTGTGTTGTTCTGCGTTGTGTGGTTCTCTCAGTTGAGGGTGCTTCTCAGGGTTTCCCCTGTGGGTTCCTTTTTGTTTGTAAGTCCCTTCCCAGGTAGATGTCTGGGTTCTCCTCTCATGCCGCCATCTTGCTCCTATTTCCACCTAGCACTTTTATATCTATTCTGGAGAAAAGGCATACATTCCAGGTTGAGCCTTCAGAGAGTTTTATTTCATCAACATTTCTATTTTGGTTACCAAAAGTACAGAACCTTATATACTAACAAAACTGAAATTGTAGTTTCCCTAATAATAAGGGGTTGTATTACATTTAACTTTGTGAATATGTTTCAACTTGATTTAAAAGCAAATACTGAGAGTGTTTCAGCATGTACAGCTTATCTAAAATCAACTATTATTTCTGGAAGTGAAGGAAGAATTCTGTTTCAAAATATTCAATTGAAAATAAACTATCTTGGTGTAATTATAGGAGTACAAGATAGGAAAGAACATCAAGAGAAGCAATAAAGAATGGAAAATTGGCTTAACAAAGAACAGGAATGTATGTGAGTGTCAGGGATGGGAATTTCGATGGGCAGAAAAGTCCTTGATCTTATTGAAGGAAATGATTTCACTGTGACTGACTTTGTGGGACACATTTGGCATGGATTTTGAGAGGCACAATATATGCAGTACTGGGCTTCATGGTGAAGACACAACAGTGTTTAAGACATAGTTCTAACATGTAAGGAATTTGCTACTCCAACAGAAGAACAAGACACCTTCATCAGAAGGAAATTGTCAATGCAAGGTTGCAAAGTGTAAGTGTTGCAGCAACTTGGGAAACAGTCCTAAAAGCTCAGGTGCCCGAGGACAGTGATTGTCAGACTTTAATGTGCATCAGAATCACCTGAAAGACTTGTTAGAACACAGGTCACTGGACCCTGATCTAGTTCCTCACCTAGCAGGTGAGGAGAGGGGCCCAATACTTGGCATTCATGACAAATTTTCTGCTGACACTAATGCTGCTGATCAGAGAACTGCACTTGGAGAACCAGTGCTCTTGGATGACTTCAGAGAAGATGGGAGCTAAATGAGAAAAGCAGAAAGTACATTCAAGAAAAAGAAATTTGATAAATTCATCTTGAGAAAACTTGTGAAAGATGCACTAGTCTACTCCTTTGTTACCCTGATCAGTTATTAATGAATTTTTATAGAATCGAGCTCTTTAATCTTTGCTTATCAGATTTCTGCCTTCTGTCACTGCTTTAGATTATGCCACCATTCTTTATTGCCTATATTTCTGTAACAATTTCCTAAATAGTTTCCTCCTTTTTATTTACCCCAAACTGTCCTTTCAAGGTGCTACCAGAAATGTGTTTCTTAAACACAAATGTGACCAAGTCACTGCTGTGACACCTGAGGTCTCTGAGACTAATCTTCACACTCTCAACCGATTTCAAAATGCCTTGAGTTCCCTCTAGATGTGGTCCTGCACTGTTTCAACCTTCATCACTTCACTGTAACTACCAGTCTGTTCTGTATTTCAGATTCCTCCTATAAAATACCACTTGCATGCCTAGCCATATGCTGTTACTACCTCACCTTTGTCATTTAGCAAATATCTACTTAGTCTTCCAAACCCAGCTTAAGGGTCAGTTACTACTGGAAGCTTCCCAATCTCGTATACCCATAATTTACCAGTGATCATATGCTTACATCATACTCAGCATTTACTTTGTTATAGTCTTAAGTGTTAAGTTTGTTGTCATCATAAATAGATTTAAAGTTCATTGAAGGCAGGGAATATGTTGTTTTCAACTTTACAACTCTAGCACTTATTATCTGCAAAAAGTAAATATTAGCTAACATATGAATAAAAGGCTGGCCACAAGGATAAAGAGAGAGATGGGAGGAAGTAAATCTGAATAGACTCTTTTGTTTATTATGTAGGGGTATATATAGACTAGTGAGGTGGGAAATTCTCACCTGACCTGTCCTAGATTCAAGCCACCAAGTTAAGAAGTATTTATCTCAGTCTTTATATATTTGGATTGTAAAAGGCTTTGTGTATCATTGTAATACTCAAAGCATTACTTTAAAACTGATTTAGAGGAAATATAAATGAAGGAAAGGAAAAGACAAAGGTTCAAGGTAAAAGACAGAATGAAGTATGATGGCATTGTTTCAAGTATAGGTTAATTAGAGCCTGAGGAAGTATTAGTGGGAATAGAAAAAGAGAATTAGATGCCAAATATATTAAGTATTAATCACTAACTCTAGACGATTGACTGAGTAAGAGAGGACAAAGGATAAAGCCAAAGTAACTGGCAGAATGATGATTTACAAATAGAATAAAATTCAAAGTCAGGGGCAAAGGGTGAGCAAAGGGTCGTTAGTTTTGTTTGAAGCATGGTACAGGCATCAAGACAATTCCTGTGAAAAATCAAATGTTTTATATTAATCTTCTGATCTCAGTTTGGTCCTTCAACCCTCCAATACACAGTGGAGCCTAGTAAAGAAAAGACTCCGAGAAGGGGACTTTTGCAATAGACAGGGAGTCAGATGGATTGTGATCTCTAGCTGTTCTGGTGTCAATTTTGAACTGAGAGATTTGCCACAGTGATGTGTGACTGGCTGAAACTAGTCAGAGGAGAGCCATGCTGAAGAGTGAGAGAAGCTTAGAAAAGGAAGGTCGGTGGAGGACCAAACACAAACTTTATTTACTTTCAACTTTACTGGAAACTGTTGGGCAGGGAACTAATTCAGGAAAATTTAGAAGAACTAATTATATTAAACCTATCACTATTTATCATCAGGACATTCTGGACAAATAAATATTCAGAAATGCCCAAGCATGAAGTAAAGGCAAAAAAGCAATCTATCACAATCCTTCTAAGTTTTTTTCTGCACTTTATCCTTGGAAATATGAATGAACGATTGCAAGATAGAAAAAGCCTCCAAATCTAGTATTTGTTCATTGTGCTTTATTAGCTAATATTAATAGCAAAATAAGTCTTTATAAATAATGATTAGTGCTACCAGTTGGAAATACAGACACATGCCTCAATAGTTACAAACCTTGTGGAAAGATTTGCTAAAGTAAAATTTTCATTATATGATTTTGAAATCCAGTGTTTATTGTTTTATCCTGCTGTATAACAAGTGGATAAGTTAGAAAGCAGGTGATTTATAACTGTCAACACAACCTCTTTTTATTTCCTATTTGCTAGATATGGTCCACTGTATCCAGCCTTTAATTTCTTTAATATTGTACTGTAGAGCAGTAGACCCTACTAAAGAATATCCTTTGGCCCTCTTTTCTCCACAAAATGACCAAAATGGAATGAAAGTTACATCTCAGCTTCAATAAATGGAACAAAATTATAATACAATTATAGTCCTGTGGATTGTGTTAAGGGTCTCCCTCATTTCATGGAATTCATTTTTTTGAAAGCAGGTCTATGCTCTTGCATGCTATTTAGCTCATGGCCCTTTTTTAATATAAGGTTTATTATGTAATATGAGTGCAGGGATGCCTAATAGCTTTAGCTACTTTGCTCGCTGATCCAGTCTTTCCAAGCTGTAAGATTCATATAATATAGTTAAATGTTGATATAATGAAATCACATAATGAGATTGTTCCTACTAGTCTTTTACCCATAAAATAATTATGGTCATTTCCTACCTCAGTTAAAGACATTTTTCTCAAAAGAAATTTATTTTTATGTAACAGGGTCTCTTTATAATATGCTCTAACCAAGATTAGTACTTAGTTTAGCAAGTAGCTATTAACTTCAAGCCTTCTATAAAAAGATACAGTTAAGTAATTACCATTACTAGCTTCTTTAGAAAACTGTGTATAATTTAGTCATTTACATTGTATGTACAGAGTAACTGGGTACTTGATGAAAATGGTGAACTTGTATCTATGACTCTTGCAGATCCTACCGAGCAGGTGACAATACAAGTGCTGCCACCCAAAAATGCCGTCAAAGAAGGGGACAACGTTACTCTTAAATGCTTGGGAAATGGTAACCCTCCTCCTGAGGAGTTTTTGTTTTACTTACCAGTAAGTGCTTAAGAATTATTACTAGAGCTAGACTATCATTTTGTCCTGCTGTTTGGCAGCTGCCTAACATTAAGTGTTGTATATACTTGGGCAGCTTATGTGTCAAAGTCTAATTCTTCAGGGCCAGGGACACTTGTAGAATGTCCTTTAAAAGTTTTTTTAGTATCTGCCAATGTTCTTGCCTTTTTTCTCAATGATAAGAGATTTCAAGGACAAAAATAAAGAGGAAAAAAGCTAATCACAGGAAACTGTAATTGTGAAAACTCAAGGTTTCATTATCCAAATAAACGATGAGAATCTGCTTTTCAGAAGCAGATAATTGGAATTGAAGAATTATGGCATTCAATGGTCGGATGCAAATTCTAAATCTATCTGCCATACCTTCCTGGACACATCTGCAAACCTCTGGTGGGGCGCATTATACTTAGCTTGATAGACTAAAACTGTGAATAATAACTGTAAAACTGTGAATTATAACTGTGAATAAACTGTAAAACATTGTATATAGTCTTGAAGCACCAGTTTTTCAACTTTTACCAATATCATAGCTGAAGGGCATGATATAAAGAGAGAGGATAATTTGGAAAATCTCTCTGGGATATGTTCTAGATGTCATGGTGATAATGGAGCGAACTAGGGGAAAGTTTTGAGGATACTTGTTTTCTATCACACAGTTCTGTTTCTGTTTGATATAACCTTCCACTGAGAGAAGCCATGTACGACTCTATGCATTTAATGCAGAGATGAGTTTACAATATCATCCATTGTATTACTTGGTAGTGTTTAAAAATATCAACCACTACATTACTCAGAGAACTAATATACGTATGTAATTTCTTTTAGACTTAAATATTGACAGATAACTTTGTTTCTCCTAATAAATTGACATATTGTTTTTGTCTCGTGCAAATGAAATTTTGAAACTAGTTGTATTTCCTTGGCTATCTAAGGGATGACAGAGCCAACTATGTATCTTAGTTTTAGCAATAATATCTGGTGATTTGTTGTTGTTGTTGTTATCGTATATTCTTAGTTCATCTATATTTTATATTTTTAGTTTGTTATTGTTTTCTGTTCTCTTTTTCTTTATTTCTTTTTATCTCGCTTCCTTCCTTCCTTCCTTCCTTCCTTTTATTCTTTTTATTTGGATGTGGCTTTTTTTTTTTAAGTTGCCTTAAATCTTTCTGTCAAAGGCAAGGCATAAATATAAAAATAAAATAATGAAAATTAAAAAATGTAACATAATTCATGCTGTTAATAAAATAGATACCATCAATACAATACAAAGAAACTCCTCAGTATCAGTTATTTTTCCAGGACTCAGATAATACAAACTGTGTTCTCATTTGCCCAATCAAAAAAACACATTCCCTGTTCTTTTACTTGATAATATGCCATTTTCATCAAGAAATACCACTGTTCTTATTGTAGCTACCAAGTGTAATCATCTGACATTTTGTCTCTATCGAAAGGGACAGCTTGAAGGAATAAGAAGCTCAAATACTTACACATTGACAGATGTGAGGCGCAATGCAACAGGAGACTATAAATGCTCCCTGATAGACCAAAAAAGCATGATTGCTTCAACAACCATCACAGTTCACTGTAAGTAACCTTATTCTTCATTATCAACTTCACTTAAAAAAAACCTCTAATAGTCTAGCTTGGTTATCTTTTCCAATAAATTGCAGCTGTGTTTTTTGTTTTGTTTTTTAATAATTAGATTTCAGTTGACTTAGTAAAGTGCATATAAAAAAGCTCAACTTTGGTCCAGATTTGCACTGCAATATAGAAATCTTGCACAGATCCAATAACTACACATTTTGGCAGTGATAAATTATCTTTTTTCTGAATATCTTCAATTTATTGCATCTGCAAAAATATACACACGACTCTGAAAAAATAACTCATTTTATCTTTTAAGGAAATGCTTATATATTCTTAAAGTTCAAAAGGGC
This sequence comes from Craseonycteris thonglongyai, assembly GCA_004027555.1. Classification (NCBI taxonomy): domain Eukaryota; kingdom Metazoa; phylum Chordata; class Mammalia; order Chiroptera; family Craseonycteridae; genus Craseonycteris; species Craseonycteris thonglongyai. The sequence goes on along the minus strand of PVKE010037243.1, from coordinate 9,931 downwards.
TGCATTTGGCCCATAAAGTATAGTTTAAGTATCTCTTTTTTTTTCTTTTTTTTTTTACAGAATAATATTAACACCAAAACCTAAGAAACATGAAGTTACTGTAGACTCGACTTTGAAAAGGGAGGTTGCCATTACTAAAATCCATTTGTTTGGCTTCGATAAGAGAAAAAGAAAGCTTTTTGGAAACATAACCTCTTCAAAATCACCTTGAAATACATTTTTTGTTATTAACTTTTAGCCTACTTTTGCTCTCCAGGTACTTCAAAAGTTATATTTACTTCAGTGGGATAGAAAAGATTTTATATCTTTCTCCATAGACACCGATGAATGGCTGATAGTAGTTTCTCCATTCTTTTCCAAAGTTGAGTCTATAGTATACTTTTAAGGGCCAAATGCAAACCTTGTGAACTTCAAGAATATCTAAAGATTTTCTTAAAGGAGAAAATGAGTTATTTCTTTCAAATCCATGTGTGTATTTTTGTAGATGCACAAATTGAAGATAATCAGAAGAAGGTGGTTTACCACTGCCAAAAGCTGCAGTATGGGATACACATAGAAAACTTGACTTGGTGTGTTCTTTATTTTGTTATTCTGACAGTCTATATTGTTGATGTACCTGATGCATCATGGGAATTGGGAACTAATTTGAACTGCTCACGGATGACACTATAATTCACAGAGTGCTTTGATCAAATACCAGTCTCGCTCGGAGGCATAGGACAAACTTTTTAATACATCCTTCACACCCAACAGAACCATCGATAAGCTTTCTTCTGGGCATGATCCACCACAATCCTATTGAGTATGAGGGGATTCTTGTTTTAAAATTGAAAGTGACTTTAGAAATTGCTCTGAGGAAATGATTATAAATCTTTTACTCTCCCATAATACTTAGAAAACTCTGTGGGACATATAAGAAGGTACATTGGGAATAGAGTAACCAGATGGTTACTTTTGAGTGACTGAGGTTGGAAGACACCCCGGGGAGACCTAACAAAACAGTGGACTGTTAGGAAGTATTTCCAGTCAGGCCATCTCTCTGTTTGCTCCATATTCATGTTGCACAGATCTGAGTGTGTCCATCTGTAGGAAAAGTTTAGACAAAAAGCAGCTACCTCTCAGGATAATAACAGTGCTACTTTTTCTCTGAAGACTAGGCAATCATGGGACAATTTATCCAGTTTATCCCACATAGAAAAATAGAAAAATAGTGATATAAACAAGTATAGCCAGCATATAGAATTACCTATGGAATAACTAACTCTCTGATGTTGTTTATGAGATCTTGGGGCCAATAACCATTAATCCAGTGTTGACAGTTGGTATATGTTTATGTTTAAGAAATGTTAGCTACTTAGGACCCTAAAAGGAGAGGGCTTTTATTTATATCACATGTAGATCAGGAAAGGAGGGATAGAAAACAGACTGATGTAGCAAAAGACTTAGCTGCAGCTACACAGTACTTCCATGATCAATTGCAATAAGGGGGGATAAATAAACAAAGAACACAAACGTTTCATTAGAGTTCAGTGCATTTGTCTGATTTAAATGCTTTTTGGTTTTGATAGGTAAACTGTTAACATTAGATTTTAAGTCCTATATTGCTTCTTAAAAGCCAAAAGTTATTGCAAGTAAATCAAGATTTTATTCTAAATTATGTGAAATGAAAACATAAAAATCCTTATTTTCATTTATCTTTGATTGCTTGTTTTTTCTTTCTAAAAACAAGATTTTTTTCCATTGATGACTAAAGAATAGAAAAGCATCAACCCATCCTTGCACATGTTTGCAGAGTATCATGGCTTGCAACCCACAGACCCATACCTTGCTGATGAAATATTATTCCTCTGCATTTCATGCACAGATAGGTTCTTCATCAGAACTTCTAAAGTCCATCATCATTTTTTTAAATCTCTTATCACTGGCAAGTTAATTGTCCAGCAAAGAAAATCTTCTAACTTGCCCTAAATAAATTTTATTTAAATATAATCCATTTATATACTCTGAGAAATCTCTGCTCTTCTATGTGATAATGTATATTTAATGTGAGAGTGGGATGATAAATTTTGCCTCCACTGTAATATTTTTTGTTGCACTAGACATATCTGGATATAACTGGTTCTGTGTAATCACATGGTACCTCCCCTCCATCATTCTTGACCTTACCCACACAGATGCTTACATTTTTTACCCAGTGCACATCAAAATGGAAGAATGTTCAGGTCAAAAAACAGTGAGCATAACCTTCCCAGCTGAAGCCTGAGTTTTGAATTTTTTCAGCTGAGGTGATAATTTGTGGTGGTATTCCATGGACTGCTTTATTTTCTCAGTGTCATCATGATGGACCCAAGTTTCATCACCTGTAATGATCTATAAAAAGTACTAATCTTTTTTTTCAAAATGTTCCAGGAGTTCCCAAGAAATGCAAACTCTCTCAGCTTTCATTTCAACAGACAGAATGCTCGGTACCCACCTGGCACAACTTTGCAGAAACCAAGAACATTAATAATATATCCCACTCTCTCCTTAGAAATTTCTGATTATCAGCAATTTCTTTTTTTCCTTTTTTTTTTTTTTTTTTTTTGATGCCACAAATTTCACAGATCAGTTCTTCAACAGTCTTTCTGAAGCTGATCACCATAAACAGCTTGCATTTTTATCTGTGAATTTTAATTGGAGGATCTTTTTTCACTGCTAAGAATTCAATAACCGCACACTATTTGAACCAAATATCTGAACACTCTTCCATTTTGATGTGCGCTGGGTGACAAATGTAAGCATCTGTGTGTACAAGGCCAAGAGTGATGGAGGGGAGATACTGTGTGACTATATAGAACCAGTCATATTCAGATATGTCTAATGTAACAAAAAATATTACAATGGAGGAAAAATTTTTCAACCCACCCTCCTATTAATGAGAAAACATGCTTCTTCCCTTCATTTATTCAACAATAGTTGTTGAGAGCCTACCCTGTGCCAGACAATGTGGACACATTGTGACAATTCAAGTCAAGGTCCCTATCCTTGTGGTGCTTTCAGCCTAGCAGGAGAAATAAATATTAAAAATTATGTTCAAAGGATCAGCAAATTGCAACTGTAACATGTAAAACCAAGGAGATGCACAGGTTGCAATAGCAAATTCCTAGTACTATAGAATGACACCTCAGCTCTTAGTATGGCAAGTACAGTCTTTTACAGTTCCACCTCAATCTATCTTCCATGTGGCATAACTGGCCTTACCAGATTAGTCACTACTGTGAAATCTGCCAAGTTCTCTCACCTCTTGCCTTTGCTTAGAAGTTTTTCTTGTACCTCCACTTACAGGCATCAGGGGCCACAAACAGATACTCCCTCCTATCCAAAACTTCATTATTTTGCATTGAAACCCAGTTTGGCTCTGGCCTCTAAACTCCCATTAAGTCTTTGCTTCTGTTTGTAGCCCTTCCTTTGTTTTTTCAACAAATATTTATTGAGCTCCTAAGCATTTGCTACTGGGTGCTGCTGATTGCATGCTGCTGTGTATTATATTCGCATAATTGAGTGCATATTACCTTGCCTCCAAAATTGTAAATTGTAAGCTCATTATTCATCTCTGTATCTTCCATCAGTGCTTGGAATGTAGCAGTGGTACAATAAATGTCTGTTCTATTGAATTGAATGTTCCTTGTACAGATTACACAACAGTGAGATTTTTATACAAATGACTTGCCATTTGAAAGATTATACATCCTTAGATGTGTACATACTCTATTTTTGACAGATGATATCTACTAATAGTGTACCTAACAATAGCTCTTAATTAAAATTCTAACTGTATGTGAAATGGAATAGAACTTTTAAAAAAAAAAAATTTAACTACTATAGTCAATTTTCTCTGAAGAAAATACCTAGATTAATTCATGACTTTTCAGTTCATCACCTGTTGGTTAAATATACTTGATTTTTCTCATGGTATGCCTTACTCACTTTTTAATAATATTTACCTAGTAATCATCTTTATTTATTACAGGAGTCATTTAATAACTTTTTTTCTTAAGGTGATAGACCCAAGGGAATACTTACATGCAGTGAAAAAATTAATCATGTTAACTGCAAAGAAATGCATAATCAATTGGATTGACCATTCACTTGTCTAAACTGGTCTCAAAGCTGACTTGAAAAATGACTGATTATGCTATAGTTCAGTTATTTTAGTCACATAAATCAGTTCTGAATTTTCAAATGCAGTAAGAGAAAATTTTTTTTCATCGTTTCTACTCCAAAATCTTTTGACTGTCTTACTTTATTGGAGTTTGCATTTCAAGCAGATTTTCTGCTTCACAGATTTGGATTTGTCCTTAAATCCAAGTGGGGAAGTGACCAAGCAGATTGGTGATGCTCTGCCTGTATCATGCACAATATCTGCTAGTAAGAATGCAACTGTGGTATGGATAAAAGTAAGTAATATTTCTGGGTATTGCTGTTGGAACTGATTCCTTCTTAGGTTTCTTCTATATTTTATATTATATCCAGCTATGTATATTCATGGGTAATGTGCTCATACACCCATGCTGAATTTCTCTTTATATATAATAAAACAAATCCTGTCACAATAAAATTTTAGATATACTCAACAATAGTATGTCATCTATAATTGATGCTCTGAAACTTAGTTTGATGAGTATAAATTTATGTGTATATACTAAATAGTTATATATACATGCTCATGAACACATACATATACGAATATTCAGCTATATACTTTGATAGGATTTAAAAATTTGCAATGTGTTTTAACCCACATCATTCTCACATAATAGGTACAACAACCCTGTGAAACATACAGACTGTTTATTATTTACCAACGTTATTCATAAAGAGGTTGAGGTTAGAGAAATCAGAAAGCTCATAAGTGACAGAGTAGAAACTTGAGCTCAGGCCTTAATGAGTGTAAATACCATGCTCTGGTCACATACCTTTCTGCATCTCTGCTGAAACTAATCTCAGGTGTCTGAATGTGGTTTCCACTCAGTATCTCTATGGAGGTACATATCTCTTTTCACCCAGGCTGTGGTAGAACACCTGAAACATACGGTACTCAGTGCTTATTTCAGTACTTCTGGTGTGAGTGCATTTATCTATTGTAATTGTCTGAAATGTAGGCCATTCACTGGGGACCCAATCATTGCTCCATTTTTAGAGTGAGAAAGTAGGATTAGCAATTTGTGGTTTGAGACAGGTTATCACCGAAGGAAATGATTGTAACTATGATCCATTCACTCAAGTCCTTGACTAGTAAAGTAAACCAAGCTTGTCCAACCTACCTGCAGCCCAGGATGGCTTTGAATGTGGCTCAACACAAATTCATAAACTCTCTTATATGATATTTTCTTTGCAATTTTTTTAAACTCATGAGCTATCATTAGTGTTAGTGTCCCAAGATAATTCTTCTTCTTCCAATGTGGCTCAGGGAAACCAAAATGTTGGGAGACCCCTGATAAACAGTCAGAGACCTTTTTTGTTGTTGTTGTTAAATTTATTGGGGTAACATTGATTGGCAACAATTAGATGGTTTTCAGATGTACAAATCCACATCACATCACCCATGCATTGCATTATGTGCTCACCACCCAGAATCAGCCCTCCCTCCACCACTACGCATCTGGTGCCCACTCCCACCGCCCCGCCTCCCCTTTACTCAGGTTCAGAGACTTTTTTACCAGTACATGGCACATAAAGGGAGCAATTAACCAATAATGTATTGACAAAAGACATACAATCTATTTGAAACAGGGATTGGCAAGTATTATCTTGATAAAACATTTTGGAGAAATGTATTGCTAGGGTTTCCTCTTGATGAAAATATAAATTATTTTATATTGCTATTTGATCTCTTTTAATGCCAGATCCTCTATCACTAGTTCTTTTACTCTTAAAGCTAATGTGTTATGTCATTTTGTTTTAACCACAGCTTCATCACAATTTCTCATTTACTCAGAAGATTAAAGTGTTAATCCATACACTGCATATTTAACATAATATATTTACAGTAGTTGATGGTCAAGGACTAGACACATTCTAGACTACCCAGGAATATTATGAACACTCATAATGTTTTTACTATAGGACTGGAGAAACTAGTTTACTTGTCTACACCAGCTTTTACAACTGCAGTCACTGTTGTTAATTAAATTTCTAATGTCAGTGATGCTGATCAATATTTCCTAGTCATTGGTTAGTTGATGGGAGTAGAAAACAATTCATAGTGGACAAAGACCACATAATCTAAGGATTACATGTATATCTAGTTGTCTGTCAGGAGCATTTTAATTCCTGGTAAAATAGCATCATTTTCTGTATATCGAGTAAATTTTTAAATTAAATGTATTTCCTTTGTTCATAGAAATTAGGATAGTAAGCTGTTAATAAGGGTTTCTTTCAAAAGCATTCTGTCATCATTGCCACAGTTCTGTAATTGATTCCCTGTCTTGATAACTGTATCCTATAAAATGACTTCAATGCATCTATAACCGTCACTGATTACATAGCACACGTCTTCAATGTCTGTCAATCCTAGTTCATCTATATTTACTACAAGGACTAGTTCCTATGAACTGAGAACTTACTTTCCTTAGTGTAAACACGTTATACTATTCTTACATTAATAAGTCCTCAAGACAATTCAATGTTATAACATTATTACATTTTACAAATAAGAAAACTGAGTCTCAGAAATTTAGGAACTTGTTCCAAACTATAAATTCAGTAAACAGAAAGGTATGAAATAAAGTTCTAACATGCCTACCTCTGAAACTACAAAGGGAAAAGAAAATCTAGTCTTGAAAGCATCTGAAATTAAAATAAATAAATAAATAAAAGAAGCTTGCATTTTTATTAGACCTGGAGAATAATTTTAGGCTTAATTATTATCTAATAAATACATTGAGAGTTGTTGTGCCATGTGAAGTAATTAAGTTTTTATTTAATCAGGATAACACCAGGCTTAAATCTAGCCCATCATTTTCTAGTCTCCAGTATCAGGATGCTGGAAACTATGTCTGTGAGACTACTCTGCAAGAAGTAGAAGGACTAAAGAAAAGAGAGTCATTGACACTCATTGTAGAAGGTAATAAAATACTTGAGCACCAATTCAAATTTTTCTTTGAGAATTTGATATCTGGTTATTTTTATGACCTTGGTTCAACATCTTATTTTAATTGTAATGATACTTTAGGAAAACCTCAGATCAAAATGACAAAAAGAACGGATCCCAGTGGACTGTCTAAAACCATAATCTGCCACGTGGAAGGATTTCCAAAGCCAGCTATACAGTGGACAATTACTGGCAGTGGAAGTGTCATAAATCAAGCAAGTATTTGTCTTCTTGTTATATGCTGCACTTGGTCCAATGTGGGGTTTTATTTAAATACCTAAACTATGGCTAGCTTGTTACCAATATGAAACTTACTGAGTATGCTCTCAGGGGAAGCTTTTGCTAAATTATTAATTTTCCCAAAGGCAGCACACGGCTCAAAGAGAAATTTTTAAATCCAGGGCATGGAGAATGGAAGAATCATTATGTTGTTCAAGTCAGTATCTGTTTTTAGAAGAATGTAAATTGGATGTTGTTCCACAGTCATTAATTTTTGACATTTCAGTGATTAAAACATTAAGGTACGTAGTTTTCTGCACGATAAACTTATACATCTGAGTATAACTGTCCTCCTTTATTTTGCTTACTTATGCATATTGAGGGATATTTATTCTTAATATTGAGCCCTCGAGTGTGATAAGAACACATGCACTGTTTCTGAACATATGGTCTGACCTGCGTATGCCAGGGCTAGAACCAGAATAAGGCCAGCTAAATATACAGTGTCTAGAATATTTCCTTCCAAATAAAAATATACATAAATCAAACCTTAATATTTGTACCTTTGTCAGGTATTTTAGTTATAGTAAAGGGCTAAGAACTTAAAAACACTACCAATAATTTTCTCTTTTCTTGGGGAAAAAAAGAAGAGAGAGAGAGAGGATCTGGCCTGTCAGTAGGGGTTCAGAACTGTAATCCCACTAAATTGCCAGTCTGCTTGGGTTCCTGGCATACTTGATAATTCCGTTTTCTCTACAATCATCTTCATGTCCTTCCCCAGAGGTGCCATTTGATTATCTGAATTTTCTGGACCACCTCCTTTCCAGCTTTGGACCCAATTGAAATCTGAGAAGACATGCATAAAGCAGTTACAATTTAGTTTTAAGTTAAAATTTCTATTCTTTCTCTGTGCAGGAAAATCAGGCCTCTGGTCTAGATTATGTAAGGTGGTTTTGCAGAGCAAGGTGAATTTTGGATATTTTACCTATGCATATTGCATATATACTTGCATAAGTCCAAGTATAAAAGATCCCCAAAGAAGTGGGTACACTCAAAGCAAATGACTCCTGATTTGGTTAGGTGTGATGGGGGTGCACAAGAGCGTGTACACGAGGAAGACAAGGAGTCTGTGTGTTCTTGACCTGAGAGGAAGTGCTGTTGTTTTGATTCAGAGTAAAGACCTCAATCACCGAACTGCTGACAATGTACAGATTTATTTATTTTAGTATCAAAAATTATTGTTTCTTATTTTCTTCTTTTTGCTCTCTATTTCAATTAAAAAATGATTAAAGCAAAAAATAACCTATTGTGCTGGTAATGGAAGCACAGAACACCCAAAAAAGTAGCACATAATAAATATTTGATGAGTGAATAAAAATATACAAAGAGATAAAAGGCCATTTAGAAATGAATACATATATTTTATAGAGATAAAAATAACAAAAAGAAAGACACAGTGAGAAAGTCATATGAAAAATATTAGTGGGAAGTGGTAAAATAGCAGGTGAACTTACTATAAGGATAAAAATAATAATGCCATTCTTCATTGTCAAGGAGAAGAATCGATTCTGGCCCACTATGTGATATATTATTTTTCTTGTTCTAGGTTTGTGCTGATCCACCCATAATCTCTTATTTGTTCCCACCACAATCACATGGTGAATCTGATATTTTACAACCCCTGAAACCTCTGCCCACCTCTGACCCAAGGACTAGATGATACCCCTAAGGATGAAACTAGCTCTTGTTCTCCAGGTCCTTACATTGTACTTGAAAAGAAAGCAAATAGAGACCGTAGTGTGTATGATGTGACAGAAGGAAGTACAAGTACCGTACATATTTGCTTTAGTGGTGCTGGATTTAGGAGTCAAGCCCTAGGGAAGAGATTAAAGTGAATTGTCTTGGGGTTAGAGGAATTAAATGCAGTGATTGTCCAAACAAATTCACAAGTCACTAAAAAAAAAAAAGTTCTCTGTATTTAGCACAGAAATTTTGAGAAAAGATAGTTTGAGTTCCCATGAGAAAAACATACATAAATATGCACTTAGATATAATGGCTTAAGATAAAGGATAGAACTGCATTGTGACCCAGGAAGTCTACTCCTGGGTGTTCAAACAAATCCAAAACACAAATTTAAAAATTATATATGGGGGAAGCTGGATGGCTCAGCAGGTTAAGCGCTCGCTTTTCAGCCCTGGAGACCGAATTTCGAATCCCGGCTCCAGCCAAGGTAGACCCATACGCTGAGCTGGTGTGTGCCCCCAGTTCAGTTCTTGCTGGAGCCTGTGCGGAGGCTCCCGGCCCAGTTCCTTCCCAGTTCCTGCCCTGCGCAGCCCCGTGCCCACCTGTGGAGTGAAACTGTATGGAAAACTAATGCTGTCAACTATGGAGACTGCTCTGGGCCCTCCCCCTTCTCTCTGTCTCTCTCTGTCTGTCTCCCTCTCTCTCACTCTGGCAAAAAAGAAACAGTAAAAATAAATCTTTAAAAATTTTATATGACCCCTATGCTTACTGTAGCGCTATTCACAACAGCCAAGATATATTAATAGAAACAACTGAAATGCCCATCAATAGATGAT
>PVKE010037242.1:0-16016 GCA_004027555.1 Craseonycteris thonglongyai | reverse complement strand
TGAATTCAGGAACGAAATGAGGACAAATAAATGAGATTATGACTATAAAGCACTTAGCATAGTGCCTAGTACATTCTAAGCATTCAATAAATAAATACAGATATCTACGAATACTCTCAGGCTTGGCCAAGGTTAAAGTTAGTCTCTAGAAAGTGTAGAGGAAAAACAGCTGGGTGTGGAGGAACAAAAAAGACATACAGGATTTGGATTTAAAACACCCGGGCTTGAGTCCTGACTTTCCTCCTTCTTAGTTGCACTATTTAAAGCCCCTAAGCCTCAACTTCCTTGCTGGTAAAAGGGGGAGTGTGATAATGTTGGCTTCCTGAAGCGTGTTATTAGTGAGTGCCTAGGAAGGATAAGTGTCTGAATTAAGTTCTTAGTTGTATGGGGAATGTTTTGTTCCACCTCATGGTTTTTGCTGAGTTGTCTCTCCTCAGAGATCCAATGACACATCTTGTCACATTTAATCAGTTTTGATGTCTGTCTCTCCCACAAGACTGTGAGCTCCTGAGAGCAGAACTGGACATGATTGTCTCTGCATCTTTAAGGTGTGGAGCAGAGTAGGCCGTCAATCAATGACATATGCATGAATGAATGAGTAAATGGCAGTTTAGGACATTTTGTGCTGTTTTTGCACGCCTTGGCCCCAGTATGCTTGGAGAGTTTTCTTGTAATGATATTCATACATTTGTTCTCAGCTATGTGCTTCCAAAGATGGAGGTTCTGGATTGACACCTGCCTCCTCCCATCCCTGGGTGCGGCCCTTTTGTTTTCAGAACGCAGCACTATTTTGGTGGAACCTGCATAGGAGTGGTAAAGGGGATGGTGAGACACTTCATGCTGGCTGTCCTGTGCTGGTGGGAGATAAATGGGGTAAGGCCTGTCTTTCTGGGCATGCAAATGGTTGAGGGGCTCACAATAAAGGGACAGAGGTGGTTGAATGGAAAATGACATAGCCCTTTCATTCCAAAAGCATCATTACAGTGCCCCATGACAGCAAGAGGATCACATTCTGGGGTAGTTGCCCCCAACAGATTGGGAGCCCACAGAGGCAGGCATTCTGTCACAGGACAGGTGTCAGTAACACTTATTGACCGGACCAGACAGGCCTTGATTCCTGAGCATAGCGGAGGAGGACAACGGTGCCAAGGGAAGAACTGTCAAGTGCCTCCCGATGGTCCAACAAGGAAGACATAAATACGTAGTGGGCGTGCTTTTGTCATATGTGTGTCCAAAAGCACTTAACTCTGAAGACAGGAGAAGTAGAAGAGGGACTCATGCTGAGATGGCCGACAGGAGAAGCCACCCCTGCTCTCTTGTTTCTCTGGACTGGCACCCTGGGGGAGGTGGGATTTTATGAGCTATGTGAAAGAAAGGTGAGTAACTCATAGAATCCAGATTTGAAAAATTACTCTGTAGTAGATAGGACCTGTCAGGGACTTTCTCCAGGGGACAGTGTTCTCTTTGCCATTTATTTCTGCTAGAAACAACATTGTGTAGTCAATAGCAGGGCTAGGACCAGGGTGAGGCAAATTACATGACTGGGAGCACAATTTAAGGAGGCTGTAGTACAACAATGTGAGGAAGCGCTGTGCTGAGCTGTGCTGAGCTGTGCTAAGCTGTGCTGAGCACTGTGCTGAGCTCTGTGATGAGCATTGTGATGAGCGCTGTCATGAGCATTGTGATGAGCGCTGTCATGAGCTCTAGGATGAGCACTGTGAGTGAGCTGTGAGTGAGTTGTGATGAGCATTGTGATGAGCTCTAGAATGAGCGCTGAGTGAGCTGTGAGTGAGCGCTGTGATAAGTGCTGTGATGAGCACTGTGATGAGTGCTGTGAGTGAGCTGTGAGTGAGCTGTGATGGGCACTGTGATGAGCGCCGTGATGAGTGCTGTGATGAGTGCTATGAGTGAACTGTGAGTGGGCACTGTGATGAGCACTGTGAGTGAATTGTGAGTGGGCACTGTGATGAGTGCTGTGATGAGTGCTGTGAGTGAGCTGTGATGAGTGCTGTGATGAGTGCTGTGAGTGAGCTGTGATGAGTGCTGTGATGAGTGCTGTGAGTGAGCTGTGAGTGGGCACTGTGATGAGCGCTGTGATGAGCGCTGTGAGTAGCATTGTGAGTGTGCTCTCTGAGGAGCATTGAGTGAGTGCAATGAGGAGCACTGTGAATAAGCACTGTGAGGAGCACTGTGAGTGGGCACTATAAGGATCACTGAGTGAGCCCGTTGAGGAACACTGGTGAGCACTGTGAGTGAGCACTGTGATGAGTGCTGTGAGTGAGCTGTGAGTGAGCTGTGAATGAGCACTGTGATGAGAGCTGTGATGAGCGCTGTGAGTGAGCTGTGAGTGAGCTATGAATGAGCACTGTGAGTGAGCGTTATGAGGATCACTGAGTGAGTGCTGTGAGGAACACTGTGGTAAGCAGTGAGTGAGCATGGTGAGGAACACTGTGGTGAGCACTGTGATGAGTGCTGCCACTGTCCACTTTGCTGAGCCTGCCCATCTTCCTCCCTATTTTCCTCCCAGTGGCTAACAAGTGGATACATGAGTATGGACAGGAATTCCGCAGACCCTGCAGCTCAAGGCCTGAAGACTAAAATGTTGGCAGAGAGAATATCGGTGGAGTTCCTTGGCTTTCCCGAGAAGCCAGAAGCCAAAAGTTAGGTGGAGAGGAGAAAGGCGAGCAGCCTTCTGAAAGAGGGACTTTTAAGCATGTCTTCACTAGGGGACACCTGAGGATTTACATTGTTTCTCCTGCAGGCATGAGACTGGGCAAGTAGGCTGGAAAGAGAAGTTTCTGGAACTCAGCCACTCTGTTGGGAACAGGTCATAGCAACAGCCTCTGGGGTCTGGTCAGTGGGGCTTTTGCCATTTTGAACCTTGACCGCAGGGGCCCAGAAGTGGCAATGAGGATACTTGCAGGAGACGGCTAGCCGGCTCCCACGGCTTCTTGCCCTTTTGCCCACTGACTTCTGCTGAAGCCTAAGCAGGGAGTGTCTCTGTATCAGGAATGTACCTCATATGATATTTTTTAAACCGAGAGCAGCTTTGTCCTTTTCTTTAATGTGAGAATTTTTTTAATACAGCCATTAAAAATGTTTACAAAGCATTTTTCGCAACCAAAATATTCTTACATTATAATATTGAGTGTAAAAAAGAGGAGTATGAATTTTCTTTATGTCATAATCTCAGTTTGGCTCACCTCCTACCACTTGCCTCTTACTACATGCCAGACTCGGACCCACCAGCTCCTCAGTCCCATGTGAAGGCCTCTGTGCTTGCTGCCCCTTCAGCTCCTCCCCTGCTGAGCTCTTCCTGTCATTCCACTCTTGGCCCATGCCAGTTCAGAGAGGTCTTCTCTGAGCACCCGACCTTCCAGCCATTTTCTTTCACATTTACTGATTTTATTTTCTTCATAACACGTTTCTACATTTCTCTAATTGAAATTACTTTATTAATTTGTTTAATTGTGGCCAGTTGCCTTCCCTAAAGAGTGAATGCTTTATGAGTAGGATCCCACTATACTTTGCTTCATAAATGCCTCTATTATTATAGCCCCCATCTTACTGAATTAAAATATTTGTTTATTTGCCTGGCTGCTCACACTAGACTCTATACTCATTATTCCTCTGGGTATCTCCAGAAGAAGGTCTAGCTTGAAATAAGTAGTCCTTCAGCATATATTGTGGGGTAAGTGAGCAAGAAGAGATCCTCTGAGCCGTGCTTTGAAGGACAGGTAGAATTTTTATAAGCAGAGTCTTAATGAGGAGAAGCATTTCCCAGCAGAGGGCTCGCAGGAGCTAAGACTCCATCAATGAGTGACTGTATTATCTGAGCACTTGTGCAAAGAGAACATTCTAGGTGACTTGGCACAGGTTCCTCAAAGTGTAAGAGTGTGTGTCTTGCTCACAAAGAAGTTACACAGTTCTGGATGGCTAGATGCTGTGCTCCCCCTCCTGCCCCCTCCCTCCGGGCACAGTGCACTTCAGGATTTCTGCTTCCCAGAGTTCTCTGGCCTCCAAGCGAAGGGTTCTGGTGTGCTCATATCCAGCTTCCTGCAGAGCCTTGATGAATACCTGGTCATATTCCCAGTATTTCCACTGAGTGCTCCCAGATTCTGCAAATTCTCTTACTGAATTACTTTCATGGAGAGGAGGAAAAATAATTTTCCCTCTACCAGTCAGTGTTCTTAGCTGAGACCTCTGTAAGAAAAGACAGATAATAAGAGAAAACAAGCAAGTTTGTTAAAATGTATGTTATGTAGACTGTATACATGGGAGACAGTCAGGGAAAAATAAGTACCTCCCTGAGGTGGCTTAGAATTCAGGGGAAGGGTGAGGATGTAGGCCTCTTAGGGGAGAGTAAATGACTCTTAGGAAAGATGAAGGGCCCTTAGAAGAACAGATGGGAGATATAATTGTCTGAGTGCAGTGTCCACTTCTCGTAGCCTCCTCTGTGATGAGTCAATCTTTCCTGGTTGACTCCCAGGAAGGGGATTTATGACTACTGAGTTCCTTTTGGAGCACCTGTGTTGAGAGTTCATGTGCCTACAGCTCAAAAGAGTCAATATGCCAGAGTCTCATACTGACAACCTGCCTCCGCCAGCTACAGAGTAACTGGCTGGAGACAGAGCTACTGTCTGTGGACGACTCTGCTCCCTTTCTTCACAGCTGCAGAGATTAGAGCGGAGCCTTCTCAGAATTGCAGGGTGGGTCTGAGCTAATCACAGCAATGGTGAACTTAGTGAGTTTCCTGTGAGATGGGTACCATTCTGAGAGCTCACATGTATTAGTGAGTTAATGTTTATCTCAAACCCATGACATTGATCTAGTTATTATCCTGTTTTACAGACAAGAAGGCAATTACAGAATTAGGTGACTTGCCATGGTCCAACAGTCTGACTTCAAAACTTCTACTTCAAACCACTATTTTCAAAATATCTGAGAGGTGACAATTAGCAAACATCTTGACCAGGTGACTGAGACCCAAGACCTGCCTGGCTGCAAATGAAGTAACAGCTGCTTACAAAGCATTCTGCAGGATCAGGCGGGGCCCAGGCATGCTGTGGCAGTGTGAGAGGTGCGGGATGCAGTCCCTGGAGGCTGACGACCCATAGGGGGATGAGAAATTCATCCAGAGTTAAGTGTCAGTTAAGCACAATGTCAAAATGTTGCGTGCCATACGAGATGAGCTATCATTGACTGCTGCTATCAAGAGCAGAAGGGGCGGGGGGGAAGCTGGGATGGCTCAGTGGGTAAAGTGCTCACTTTGCAGCCCCAGGACCAAGGATCAAATCCCAGCCCCAGCCTGTGCGGACCCATATGCTGAACTGGGGAGTGCCCCCAGTTCAGTTCTCACCGGGATGAGACCCCAGCCCAGTTCCTGCCCTGTGCAACCTCGCTCCCACCTGTGGAATGAAACTATGTGGAAAAACCAATGATGTGCAACTATGGAGACTGCTCTGGGCCCTCCCCCTTCTCTCTGTCACTGTCTCTGTTTCTGTATCTCTGTCTCTCTGTCAAAAACAATAAAAATAAATCTTAAAAAAGAAAAAGAGCAGAAGGGGGGCGTTTGCTTTTCAAATCGTTGCCAAGGTGCTGACTCACTGTCAGGCCTGCTTGGGCACCAGGAGTGGAGAGACGAATTAGATGCTGATTCTGCTCAGACCCTCACAAGATCATCACAAGAAAATGTAGCCACAGTTGAAGACAGGAACTGAGCCCTGAGAGGCTCCTCAGGGTGGGGGTGGGAGGGTCACAGTAAGGAGAGACTGACCAAGTCTTGAAGATGGGGAGGGTCTGTAGAGGCTCAGGAGGGCCACACAGTTGGGAGAAGCAGGGAGGAATGGCTCTCCCTAGAGCTACAAACAGTACCACCTTACTTTTGGTCATTATGTTAGTTTTACTTTATTTTTTAAAAGAATTAACTTATTGTTTTTGACAGAGACAGAGAGACAGAGAGAGACAGAATGGAGAGGGCCCAGAGTAGTCTCCATAGTTGTCAGTTTTCAACATGATTTTGTTCCACATAGGTGGGCAGGGGCCATGCAGGGCGGGAACTGGCTGGGCCTCTTGCATGGGTGGCACACCCCCGTGAGCTGGGGGCCAAGCCAGGGGCCTCCCACATGGGAAGCTCACCTCAGTTTATCATATGGGTCCACGTGGGCCAGGGCTGGGATTCGATCCTTGGTCCTTGGGGCTGCAAAGCGAGCACTTAACCCACTGAGCCATCCTGGCTTCCCCCAGTATGTTAGTTTTCAAAACACTTCAGCACTCCTTATCTTGAACCTCACCTACCCAAGGAGGAAAAGTGAGCAGGAAAGTGAGCTCTGGAATGGTTAGTGTCATGCCTGGGCTTCCACAGTAGAGCTTGGCCCGAGGCCCGGTCTTTTGTCTCTCCCCAGTGCTCTTTCCGCTTGACGGCTTTCAAAGCTATGCCCCTCCATCACACCACAGCTAGAGAGTGGAACGGCCTTATTCTTTTACACATGCATGGGTCTGCATCCCTCAGAAACTCTGACTAGTACTGCTAGGAAGTGGTGTGGCTATGGGGCCCCAACAGTGCTTAGTGGGTAGGCAGCTAATTCTAACTAGGACTGACTGACTTGGGGCAGAGCTTTTTCATGATTTCGTGTTTTGTTTTGTTTTTCTTTCTCTGTTCTTCAACCTTTTTTTCTAACAGCTTTGTCTAACCTGAGCTCCTTCCCTCAAAAGCCTCACTCCAAGAAATGTTCTTTACAGTAATGACTATTACCATTATCATTAGTAACCACATATTGACCATTTACCACAGGCCAGGCACAATGTTGAGAATTTGGACTTGTCTCCTCAGTCCTCACAATGAGGTAGATACTATTATCCCCATTTTATAGATGAGGAAAAATGAGAGAATGTATAGCTTGCTGAGGTTACATACCTATGAAGTGACAGGTGAGATTCAAATCCAGATCTGTCTCCAAAGATCTTAATCAGCCCTCTGTTGTTTGTATTACACATTATTTTTCTGTGGTTGCTTTGTTACAATTAGTAATAATATCTTTTGGAGCCAACAGTTTTTGAAAGGACTCTCCAACCTTTTTCCAGGCTTTGTAAAGATCTAGCCTGTATGCCCAATGCCTAATGGCTACCTGTCAGATGTAGGTATTTGTTGAATACACAAATGAGTCACCACAATTTCACAGATGTACAAAGAACACCTATTGTATGACCAACAACACCTATTGTATGACCAGTCCCATGCTAGGTGTTCCTTAAGAATCGAAGAAAATGAGGAGGCCTGTCCACTGCCTTTAAGGCAAAATTAGCACATGCACAAATAGAAGAGTAGAGAATTAGATATAATCAAGTGGAAAGCTGTGGGGTGTTCACCATAAGGATCATGGAAGCTAGGAGAAAGGGGAGAATCCTATGGCTGGAGTGGGCTAAGAGGGCTTCCACACCGGGGCCCCAGAAATGCACTGGAGTGAGAATGCATATGCCTATGGGGTGCAGGGGGCAGCTGCCACCTCTTTTACATACAAGGGGGCAGGGGGAGCTGTCTGGAAGGAGGAAGTGAGGGGGTATTGAATCGGGGGGGCTGGGGGCAGCGTTGACCAACAATGCTGAGAGCAGCCAGCACAAACTGCCCTTTCATAGAACCACTCAAAGAGTCCCCTGTTTGGGGGCCTTGGCTGCTCAAGCTGGAAGAAGCCAAAGGAGAAGAAGTGAGCTGGGAGGGTGGATATTTGCCTGTAGACTGCTGTACACTTGGCAAAACTATGAAATTAGCCAAGGACTAGGGGAGGAGCCCAACATTTGTGCCTACTCTGTGCCAGCTATTTTATCTCCCTTATTCACAAGAATCATGATCCCTTTTGACAAGGGAGGAAAAAGAGGCTCAAAGAAAAGACTTCCCTGAGTTCACACAGCTAGAAGCAGAGCAAGGATGTAGTGCTAGGGAGTTCTCTCCAACCAACTGCTTCTAACCTGTCTTTCTCTCTGGACCTTGCTCTCTTCCTCACCTTAGGATCCCCACAACTTTCTCCCCCTTAGGAAGTACAGCCTGTCTCTTTCCCTTCTTCCTCTCTGCCACCTCCTTCCTTGTGCCCTTTCTTGGTCACATGACTTTTCCCATTAAATGCTTGATAGGCCTATTTCCCCTCAGGTCTGAGTGACAGAGGGACCCTCTGTCCCTGCTAGCGGCATGCTTGCATTTGAACTGGGTAACCCTTGCTGAAATCAAAGATTGTCTCAAAGGAATGAGATGCTAAAGTGACAGACTTTTGACTAAGGGTTTAAGGGCACGAGTCAGATGGATCTCCATAGATAGCTGCCTTCCCTGTTTTCTTTATAAAGTTTGTCATATTTTCAGATGGAACTTAACTAAAACAATGACGTTCTGTTTGTCTGCTCATCACCCTTGCGGACCAGAGGACAGCAGTTCTCTTTCCTGGCCCAGAAAGGTGAAGTGACTGGTCCGCAGTTACATAGTGTGTCAGTATCAGAGCCAAGATCAGAAGGCAGAATTCCTGGCTTAGAGACCCAGGCTCTTTCCAAAGCTTCTTTGGTATTTCTGGGCACAGGAGCACAGTGGGCAAGTGATGGTACCAACACTTGATGGCATTTTCATGGCACAAATTTTATGAGTTGTGTATCATTCATTAATTCAACTAATTGTTACTGATGTCTACCTCAGTAATGACAGGGATGCTGGGATGACTCTGACTGAGCCTCTGTCCTTGGAGAGCTCCCAGAGAAGAAAACCCGCAAGATGACAACACTTGTGAAAGGGAACATGTGGTGTGTTACAAAAGTCCAGAAGGGGTGTCACTACATCTCTGGTGTGATGGGCTCATGTGACATTTGATTTGAGCCTTGAAGGATAAGGAGGTTCAGAGGTGTGTGTGTGTGTGTGTGTGATGGAGACATGGGAGCTTATCTCCCTAACTCACAAGTGTATAATGGGTACTTAGATTAACAAGTCTCAAACTCAAAAAATCCATACCTTTTTCTTTTGATAAACTTTAAATTTCCTTTAGTCTTGCAGATTCAGCTACACCGTTTCAGGGGGTAAGTTTCTGTCTAAGTCTGTGTTCTGTATTCTGTTTTTTTCCCCTTTACCAAATCAAACATTGCATTAAATACTCTTTTAAAAATTACATAGGGTCCCCTAGGGGAGCCTAGAAACTCCTGCAATGCTTTCCAGGTTCTAGGACTCTGGAGTCTCTACTTTTGACTCTGGCAGTTAAAAAGGAAACAGGAGTTGTCAGCGGCTCTCCCTGCAGGAGCAAGGCCATCTATCCTGCTGCCTATGCTCAGTCAGTTCTTTCTCCGGGAGCCGCCGAGCATCAGCCTGCCTGGGCTAGAGAGAGCCTTCTGCTTCGTAGCCCTGAGACGCTCTGGCTCTTAGGGTTGCGGGCATGCGGACAGGCTGGGAAAGCCTCCGGAGCTTGGACCGGTCAGCATCAGCCCACGTACCTGACTCCTAGGCCCTCAGGGGAGGGTGTCCCCCAGGGTTGCTCCACTCACTCTCTCCCTACACATCTGCTGTCTTTGGAATGCAAAGATAAGAGAAACAGTGAGGTACTACTTCACACTTACTAGGAAAATCAGTGTTGTAAAGGGATGTGGAACCCTTGTGCATTTTTGTAGGAATGTAAAACTGGTGGAGCTGCTGTGGAAAATGTTTTGTTGATTCCTCAACAAGTTAAACATAGAACTACCATATGACTCAGTAAGGTCTCTCCTAGGTACAATCCAAGAGAATTAAAAGCAAGGACTCAAACAGGTATTTGTACACCACTGTTCATAACAGCAGTATTCAAAATAGCCAAAAAGTGGAAATAAGTCATATGGGTATGAACAGATGAGTGGATAAACAAAATGTGGCACATACATTCAATTGAATGCTGTTCAGTCCCAAAGAGGAGTGAAATTCTGATATATGCTACACCATGGATGGATCTTGAAAACAGTGTTATATGATTCTACTTATATGAGCTACATGGAATAGTCAAATTCAGAGACCTAAGGCAAAACAGAGGCTCCCAGGGACTGGGAGGAGGAAGAGAGGGTTAGTTTCTGTTTAGTGGTACAGTTTATGTAGGGGATGGTGAAAATGATTTGAGTGTAGATGGTGGTGATGGTACATAGCATTGTGAATGTAATGAATGCCACTGAATTATACACTTAAAATGGTTAAAATGATGAAAGACTCTGGTATGTGTGTTTTATTACAATTGAAAAAAATGCTGTTAACAAATTTGAGAACATTCCTAGGCCAGAGGAGGGTTTACAATACTGGGCAGCACTCAGGCCCCAAGTGCACAGCAAGTGCAGCTAAGTGTTCGGCTTGGTGCGGCTGGAAGGGGAACCCAGTGGACCTTGGATCTAATGGCTGTTGCCTTGGTTTCCCCCCTGTGGAATTTCCAACCATCTCTTTATCTCTAGCACCACAGCCTTTACTGCTTCTCACCTTGACTACTGCAGGAAGCACACATTTACTATACTGTGTACACTTAGGTCTCATTTAACACTCATGACTCTGTGATTCAAGGGTTATCTATCAATCCATTTGGGGTGGGGTAAGGAACCTGACAGACCAAAGGTCACCCAGCTAGCTGATAAGTGGCTAAGTGCCTGCCATCATTAACAAATGCTTGTCACCAGGCCCCAAGATCGTTCTACACTCCCGCCACACCCCTCGTTTCTGGTCTGGGAGTTCTGTGGCCCAAGTCCTAGTCCAGGTGCACTACCATTTGACTATGGGCAAATCACTTTCTTTATTGGAGCTTTTGTTTTCTTATCTGTAGAATGACATGCTAACCTGGCAGCTCAACCTACTCATGAAAGATCTCAAAAAATAAAAATGTGTTTTATAAATGGTACATATACTTGTGTCAGTTATCCTAAGCTTATGTTTGATTAGTCACTAATATAAGGTGACCAGATTTTAACATTGGTAAAGCGGGACACCATTGACAGGGGGGCAGGGGGTTCTTGATTAAAAATTTGGTCTATCTCCTGTCGTTCCCTAGCTTGTCGTGCATTCTTTCCAAAAATTGGGACTTTTTTAAACGCCGTGGGACGCAGGACAAATTGTTAAAAATTGGGACTGTCCCGCCAAAAGCGGGACATCTGGTCACCTTACACTAATATGTGGCATCATTGTTGATCATCAGAAAAAATTTTTCTCCCCCATCATGCTGTTCCCTCCATCCACTTGTAAGAGGCCAGCGACTTGGCTGGTCTCAGATTCCATGATTTTGCCTGGCTACAGGCTGGGGTTTTCTAGCAAATTGCTGGGAGAGAAAGCCAGCTCTAGGAATAAGGGAGCCTCTTGAGTTTACATAACTTTCTGAGCCATGGAACCAAGAGTGTTGATTCTGGCTACTGACGGGGCAGCCAGCTGGGCCAGGAGGAGAGTTGGCTCACAGCTTACGATCAACACACTGTTCCTGCAGGGAAGAGTATGGCTGCCTTTTGCTTTCTCTAGTCCTGTTTTCAGCTCTTTTCTTGCCTTGTTAATATCTTGACTTTAACTCCCTACCCCCAGTTCTGATGATGGGCCCTTGAATCCAACTTAACGGTCCTTGGTATCTCACTGTCTAAATCAGTTTCTGTCTTGTTTATTCCACCTCCAAAATCTTGAACCTGTCCCCTCCTCTCATCCCTGTAGTCACTGTCCTAGATAGGTATACTATTGCCTTTTATGTTACCTGGACTACTATTAATACAACTGCCTCTTTACTGATCTTCCTGCCTCTAGTCTGGTGACAAGCAATCCATCTACACAGGATACCAGAGTTCCTTAACTTCAGACAGTAGAGAGACAGTCTCTACTCCAGTCACACTAATCATACTTATCTCCCAGTTCTCAGACTGACTTTGAAGTCTCCTGGATTGTGTATGCTGTCACTACATGTAACATATTTCCCTTCCTTCTCCACCTCCACTTGTGATGATGCTTCAAAGCTCAACTCAAATGCTACCACTTCTGTGAAACCTTCTCTGACATGTTCCAAAGAAGCATGGTTGTCCTTTTCACCTTTGCATATGGTCACTATAATAGTCTCTAGACTATGAGCTCATTTGAACAGCCTCGTTATGTATTTATCTCTGTCTCCAGAGTCCATTGGACATTTGGCATAGAATAGGTGCTCAGGTTTGCTTAATCAGCAAATTAATGCTCATAATAAATAGCATGTTTAGAAGAAGAAACCAACAAGTCATGCCCAGCTCCCATTCATGCCTTTGGCCTGAGTCCTCTTAAGCTCAAGATTCTCCTTTCACCATTAGATCTGTGTCTACCCCAAAATTTGCCTGCTTCCTCCTTTCTGGAACTTCTCCCTGGAAATTTTAAGATTTATTTTTATTGTTTTTGACAGAGAGAGACAGAGACAGAGACAGAGACATAGAGAAGGGGGAGGGCCCAGAACAGTCTCCATAGTTGCACATCATTGGTTTTTCCAGTTTCATTCCACAGGTGGGTGGGGCTGCACAGGGCAGGAACTGGGCCGGGGTCTTCACCCCGGTGAGAACTGAACTGGGAGCACTCCCCAGTTCAGTATATGGGTCTGCACAGGCCAGAGCCGGGGCCCCCTCCTTCTGGCTCTGGAGCAATCCTTCGTTCAGAGGGGCCATGGGTCTTGTTTATTCCTTTGCTGAGTTTATACTGCTGATCTGTTGTCTTCACAAGGACATTGTTATGCTCATTAAAGATATGTTGTATGAACATACAAAGTCTGACAATTAAGTGCGCAAACTTGCCACCACGTGCTCACTATGTTGGCAGCACTGTACACACAACTCAATAAGGTTGCATAACCTTGATATATCAGTGTCTCACAGCTGTGTTTCTGTCAACATATGGTGGTGTCCTGCTAAATAGCATTCATTGTTGTTTTGTGTTTTTGAGTGCCATCGTGAGAATGTTGGAGCTTTTCAGTTGGAGCAACGAACAAACATTCAATTTCTTGTTAAACTTGGCAAGAATGGAAATGAAATCAGGGACTTATCAGTCCAAGTTTATGGGGATAGTGTCATGAAGAAAACACCAGTGTATAAATGGATTAAATGTTTTTTGGAGGGGAGAGAAAGCATCACCGATGAAGAGAGGTCAAGGAGTCCAGTAACAAGAACTGATGAAAACATTGCAAAAATTTATCGAATTGTGTCAAAATTGTTGGCTGATTGTGGCATAGCAAACCAAGTCAACATTGATAGATAATGAGGAAAAACTTCACTGAAAATCTTGGCATGAGAAAGGTGTGTGCAAAAACGATCCTGAAGGAGCTCACCAATGAGCAAAAGCAAAGGAGAGTTGAAATTTGCCAACTTTCCTTTAGGAGAGGCAAGACGA
Organism: Craseonycteris thonglongyai; assembly: GCA_004027555.1. Lineage (NCBI taxonomy): Eukaryota > Metazoa > Chordata > Mammalia > Chiroptera > Craseonycteridae > Craseonycteris > Craseonycteris thonglongyai. The sequence continues at coordinate 2,677 of PVKE010037242.1, read as the reverse complement.
TGTTCTAGGCCGTATTATCACTGGTGATGAAATATGAGTGTACCAATATGACCCTGAAACAAAGCATCAAAGTGTATGCACAATGGGGGCCTGCCAGGATAGCTCAGATGTTATGGGCTTGTCTCACAATTGTGAGGTTTGGGGTTTGATTCCTGGACCGGGCCTGTGCAATCCATATGCTGAACTTTGGTGCAACTGGTAACCGCTGGGATGGCCTGGCAGTGAAGGTTTTTGCTTCACATGCGGGAGGCCCCTGGTTTGATTCCCACCCCTTGCGGTCCCACATCCAACTGTGTGGAATAAAACCATGTCATAAACTGACAACGTACAACTATGGAGACTGCTCTGGGCCCTCCCCCTTTTCTCTCTCTAACCTTTCAAACAATTTAAAAAGTACATAATGGAAGTCAGCAAATTCTCTATGACCCAGAAAGTTCCTTTAGTCCAAAACAAGTCAAAACAATGTTGCTAACCTTTTTTGATAGGAGGGATTGTTCATATGAATTTGTACCAACTGGACAGTCACCCAAGTTGACTATTTGGAAGTGCTCAAAAGGGTGTGTGAAAATGTGAGACAAAGATGACTTGAAAAAAAATTTTTTTTTTAATATATTTTTATTTATTTTTGACAGAGAGAGAGTGAGAGAGAGAGAGATACAGAGAGAGAACTGAACTGAGGGAGCTCCCAGTTCAGCATATGGTTCCGCACCAGCCGGGGCTGGGATTTGATCTCCGGTCCCCGGTGCTGCAAAGTGAGCGCCCAACCCACTGAGCCATCCTGGCTTCCCCTACTTGAAATTTTTGCCAACACCTCATGGCTCTTGAATCACAACAATGCACCTGCTCACACAGCACTGTCTGTGAGGGAGTTTTTAGCCAGTAAACAAATAGTTGTATTGGAACATTCTCCCTACTCACCTGATCTCAGGCCCCCAGAGACTTTTCTTTACTTGGAGACAAAGGAAATACTGAAAGGAAGACATTTTGATAACATTGAGGACATCAATGAGAATACAATGACAGCTGTGATGGCCATTTCCAGAAAGAGTTCCAAAACTGCTTTGAAGGGTGGACTAGGCACTGGCATTGGTGCATAGTTTCCCAAGGGGAGTACTTCAAGGATGATCATAGTGATATTCAGCAATGAAGTATGCAGCATTTTTTCTAGGATTAGTTTACAAACTTAATTGTCAGAACTTGTATAGAATAGTTCCTTCTCTGCTGGGGTGTAGTGGAACTCTCAGTAGACAAAGATGCTGCCACCTCCTAGCTGTGGCTGAAGACAACACATTTCACATCTCTTGAGCTTGTTTCTTGCCTTTGAATTGGAGATAAAGAGTAAAGGATAAAGGAGATGTGACCAGCACAGTACCTAACACAAAGCTCAATGAATATTCCATTCATTTTGTCTCCATCCATCAAGTCTGAAGAGGTCTCATTTCCCTGGTCACCATTCTCTTGCTCTTTTAAGTCCAGTATCCGGGCCCAAATTGACCTCTGCCCAGGATCCAGTATTGTCCAGGTGGCAGCATGAAGAGGAAACCGCCTAGGTTTGAATTCTGACACTGACACTTCTGAGCTGTATGAATTTGGATCTACCTGCCTGTAAAAGGAATATAACATTACTTACCACATGGAGTTGCTGTGAGGATTCAATGAGATGTGTGTAAAGCTAATTAGATGATGCTCAAAATTTGATGACTATCATGACTTGCCTGAACAAAAGTGGCTATGGTCTCTGAAACCTACATGTGATCATGCTGCCCCCCTGTGGACAAAGGCCACACAATCCAGCAAAGGGACTTCCAGAGGGTTTGATGGGAGAACTATCACACACAAGGCACATTTCCTCTGCTGGGCGTTTATGCTTTACCCTGAAATATTTAGTGAACATCTAAACCAGAACATCTCGTAATTACTGTGCTTGTTAGAATACAGATCATTAAAAAAAAAAAAGTTATTGAGAGAAGGAGGAGGGCCCAGAGCAGTCTCCATGGTTGTACATCATTAGTTGTGACATGGTTTCATTCCACACAGGTGGATATGGGTCCACCCAGGGCAGGAACCGAACTGGGGCCTCCTGCATGGGAGGTGAGAACCTTCACCGCTGACCCATCCGGGTGGTTACCAGCTGTGCCACAGTTCAGCACAGGGGGTTGTATGGGCTGGGGGTGAGAACTGAACCCTGGACCTTGTGATTGTGAGGCAAGTGCTCAACCACTGAGCTATCCCAGCATCCCTTACTGATCACTTACTGTAGTAGGCGTGGGGTGACAAAATCTTTAACAAGCTTCCAAGTCATATTGATATTACTGGCTCACAGACTACTCTGAGTAAAGAAGATCTTAAGTAAAATATGGGAGTGATATGACAGCAACTATTTATTAAGTGCCTCCCCTGTGCCCATCACTGAGAGAGCCAGTTAACATATATTAACTCATGTAGTCAAGACCCTGTAGGTAGCTACTATTAATCTCCACTTTTTCTCTTTTTAAAAAAAGATTTGTTTTTAAAGATTTGTAGTTTTTGAGATACAGAGACAGAGACAGAGAGAAGGGGGAGGGCCCAGAACAGTCTCTGTAGTTGCACTTCATTGGTTTTTCCACATAGTTTCATTCCACAGGTGGGCGGGGCTGCACAGGGCAGGAACTGGGCCGGGGTCTCACCCCAGTGAGAA
>PVKE010037241.1:0-15999 GCA_004027555.1 Craseonycteris thonglongyai | reverse complement strand
AGAGAGACAGAGAGAGAACTGAACTGGGGGAGCTCCCAGTTCAGCATATGGTTCTGCACGGGCCGGGGCCGGGATTCGATCCTCGGTCCCCGGTGCTGCAAAGTGAGCGCTTAACCCACTGAGCCATCCCGGCTTCCCCTTCCTTTTTTTTTATTTAGGGAAGAGTATATAAAAAATATTTTAGATATAGTATACTTTGCTACCTTAGAATACACCGTGCTTTCCCCAGATGATAACCTGATCATAAATGGATCATGTCGGAGGCCAGTGCATTGGTAGTGGGTGTGGGAATGAACATTCCCCTACACTTTCCCAGATGGGAAAATGTTCGTGATTATTGGGAACATGATAGAGCTATGGAACATGCATATCTCAGCTATAGGAATTCTAAACTCATGAATTCCATTTCCATAAAACTATATAATAGTTAATAAAAAAAATAGTGAAATGAAAAAGTAGAATAGAAAATAAGACATTAGTCAGCGATATTCATAAAACCAAATAGGTGAGAAGAGTGAAATTACAATGACAGTACTTTGGGCTGCAGGAGCCATAGAGCTTGCTCAACTTAGTGTCCTTAGATTCTTCAACCAAATGAGCCAAACCAGCTAATCATTCTGTCATGTGTTGTGGGACACAACAAAAGGTTGCCAGTATGTAAGCCATTTACAATGCTTTTTGGTTTTTTCTTTTTGATCTACCTTGCTCTGCCTCTACTTCTCTATACTTTCCACTTCCTTTGATTTATTAACAAGCAGATTTCCTGAATAGTGTGCACGTGCACACAGGTGTAATTCTACATTTTTAATCGGAAGAGTGGTTTAATAATGTAGAACTTATGAGGGAACAAACCAAATCAAGTTATGTCCATTAAGTAACGTATTTCCAAATGCCTAGATAACAAAAGAGATCTTAAAATGGGGAAAACTATAATAATATTATTTATATTATAACAAAACATTATTTGGTTAATAAAACCAACCCAGATATGGTCACCTCTTTTTTTGCAGCAATTCCATCCCTTTTGGAATTGTGAGATCCAGCTATTGTGAAATCATAGATGCTGTTCATCAGTCCCAACAAGATGGCCTACAGACCTCATTCTCACCTCTTGCTTCTTTAATTCCAACTTCTATTTCTTCCCTTATAGCTTCCTATGGTATGGAATAGATACGGGAGACACCCTATCTTTTCCAATTGTGTATTTTTGTAGTGACATTTCTATTTAAGGGGTTCATTAAATCACAGTATTTATACATAAAAAGAAAAAAGTGATTTTCTCACTTTTTATTTTGTAATATTGGGAAGTTGAAAGAATCACAAATATTTGTATTATACCTCCTTATCCTAATATTTTGCAACGTTTGCTCTTTCTCTCTCACGCTGTCTCTCTCACACACACAGAGACTCTAAAACACACACCCTTTAAATTAAAGTGTTTTAAAGAAATTTGCAGATATTTTACAGTTAATTTCTGAATACATCAGCCTATATTCCCTGCTAAGAACAAAGGTATTCGGTTACCTAGCCATCATATCATATCACACCCAAGACATTTGATATAATTTTAAATATATAATATAAATTTATTTAATAGAAATTAAGATGTGTAATATACATTTAAGACTATATGGAATATAATCATAAATTATACTTAATGCTTATCTGAACAATATATATCGTGCACAGTAGTTGTTTGTTACTGGCTCAATGATTGTGTCCCCACACATTCAGATGGAAACCTCACCTCCCAGTGTGATGATGGCTTGTGGAGAAGGGGCCTTGGAGAGGGAGTGGGGTCCTCTGATGAGATTAGTGTCCTCATAAGAAGGGACACGAGGAGGAGACTTGCTCTCTTTATCCATGTGCACGTGCCAAGGCGAGGCTGTGTGAGGAAGCTGGGAAAAGGCAGCCTTCCGCAAGCCAGGAAGAGTGTTCTTACCAGAACTTGACCATGATGCTCACCTAATTGTGGCCTTCCAGTCTACAGATCTGTGGGAAAATACCTTTCTGTTCTTTAGGCCACCCAGTTTATACTACTTTGTTATAGCAGCTTGAGCTAAGACAGTATGATAAAATATATATTATGATTATAATATAAAGATAATATGTTTAAGATAATATATAGTCATCCTACTTTATACATATTTTATCTAGCAGTTTAAGGATTTACAGTTTTGAAAAACAGTGTTGGTGATGGGCATATGGTGATGACAAGACCTCTCTCTCAGGTTGTGTGTTTCCCTAGAGAGTGAGCTCCTTAAGCTCAAGAATCACATGTCATTCAAGATTCACAGGCTATTCATTTTTGCATTCTCAGCATCTAGGTAATGTTGACTGGAGCACAGAAAACATGGTAAGTTGAGCTGTACATAGTTTGAATTAATTTTTTTTAAGATTTATTTTATGGTTTTTGAGAGAGAGAGAGAAGGGAGAGGACCCAGAGCAATCTCCATAGTTGCACATCATTTGGTTTTTCTACATAGTTTCATTTCACAGGAGGGTGCGGGGCTGCACAGGGCAGGAACCAGGACAAGAGCCTCCTGCATGGAGTTTGCCCTGGTGAGACCAAACTGGGGGCACACCCCAGTTCAGCATAAGGGTCTGCACAGGCCCGAATTCCATCTTTGGACCCTGGGGCTGCAAGACAAATGCTCAACCCTCTGAACCATCCTGGCATCCCCTGAATTAATTTTATTTAAGTTAACAGGTAGAATGATATTTCATTAGTCACATATTAGGGCCTTTGAAATGGAACTCAAGTATATACACTCTTCAGGGATAGTGCTTTTATAGTTTCCTGGAAAAACACTAACACTAACAGGAGATAATTATGAACAGGAGTTGGACGGATGTTCTTGTTCCTTAGACTTTTTTCTTGCCTCTGTCAGAGAAGACTAGAATCCATATTAAGTGTGTGAATCTATTGCATCAACACTTTTCACCTCTTGGATTGCTCCAGTACTATTGAGAGTTTGTCTAGTTGGCTACATCCATACATAGGTGTGTCCTGGAGAGTTTTATCTCTTCCTGTTTCTTTTCTGTTTTCAAACAACTCCCTTAGGACTAGGTATATGATAGTTGCTGTGGGATGATATATAGACAGTCTAGCTTTTTGTCCCTATTTTTGTCTTCTTTCTTTTTCCTCAGAATACACTACAATGAGTGGAGCTATGTCTTTTGAGCTTTGGTTTAGTAAGAATTTCGTTAGATCTTTCCCTGTACAGTATACTTAAGAATCAGGTTGTCAATGGCATAAGTAAACTCACCCAGATATTTGCTGCACTGCAGTTTTCTGTCGTTTTCCTTTACATTCGGAAACCCTCTCTTTCCTTTTTCTTTGTTTCCCACTTTTGGGGCTATTCCAGGTGTGTTTCTTCTTCTCTTCATTTTTCTTATACCTTAAGGGAAACTTAGTGATGCTTTTTAGTCTAGAATTCCTGAGAAGCTAACATACCCTGGGGGTGGGTGTGGGGGGCTTTTTCTAATAAAATTGTATGGGTCTTCTTTCTAACTTGAAATATGACTGTGTGATAATCTGTAGTGCAGAATAAATGCCATGTATTAAACTGGCTATTCATTTCTAAGGAGAATTTTCAAATGAAAAATTTAAAAAATGCTTGGGTGCTCTGCCATGGCATATGGCAATACTAAGATAAAGAAAGAACATAGTTTGTATTAACAGATGGATTTGAACCACACTTGGATCTATTGAATACTTTTTAATATTTAATTTATAATGAATCTTTAATATAACACTGAACTAAGTGTTCTGTCATTCTTTTTAAATGTATGAAGCCTTTTCAATGTAATTGCATCTAAGAGATTTCATAAGAATATTGTGTATTTAAAATTAAAATCATCTTTGAAGGGGAAAAAAACCAGTAATTTTCCCAAGATTTTTATGGCTCACTTTTATTGTGCTGTTTAGAATGTTGTATATTTTCTTAAACAGTCTATCAGCCTCTTCTTTTTCTTGTTAACTGAAAAAAAAAAAAAAAGGGTGGGGGGAACCAAATAATCAAAGTAACTTTTCATCGTGAAAATGAATTACACATGATATTCATCCAGAGGCCATTGAATCCATTCTGTTTGTTGATATGGAGCCAAGTACCACGATAGTTTTCTAACAAAGTAAAAAGTTATGGTTATAGCATACAAGGTTACTATAGTTCACAGATCTAGGCTGAATAAATGACGTTACTAAATAAATGGTAAAACAGGTTCATCAATCCCATCTAAAGAGACCCAGGTAACGTTTCTGTTGGATTTTCACACTAAATTTGTTTTTAATTTTTTTTAAAGTGTCTTAGTAAAGATGGAGCGTATAATGGTTGTGTTCTGATGTATATTTCATGCTGCTTTGCCATAGGATTGCTACATCTTAGTTATGATTGTAACACCTGTGTCCCATTAATGTGGAAGAGGGAAATGTAAAACTCTACTCTTACTTCTAGGCCAATACTTTTTTAAAACGATTCCTTCCCTTGCATTTGATCACATTCTCTATTTTGGCACGTGCTAGGCTGATATTATCATTTAAAAAAAATACAGGAGATGGTAAAGACATGCAGAGCTCATCGAAGATTACAGCTGGAAGTCAAGCCTTTGTCTTGTGAACACTTGGTATGAGAGAGAATAATACTGACTGAAAGTGTGTCTTCTGGGTTTGGTAAGAAGAACTTGAACCAAATTACAGCTTATTATGTATTGATAGCTATCATTACTTCAGAAGACTCATTCTAGAAAGAAAAAATGGGTCCCGGTCATAATTTTTGGAGTCTCTATCTTTGAATATTTCTTACACATCCTTTTATAATTCTGGGTCCTAGAGGCCCAGAATTATTTTCTTTGTGTGTTTATCATTTTACCTGGTTCACTGTGTGATAATATTTTGGCATAGTTTCCCATTAGGAAGTAAATGCTTAGAGTTAAAGATAGTTCTGTAATCTTTCTTCTTAACTATGGCCCGTGCACTTAAACGGTCCTTTGGAATTGAACAAACAAGGGTGAATAATGAACATTTGTCTAATTGGGTGGATTATGGAGGTATCATGATGGCATATGTCACCTACCCTTTGGATCTTGGATCTCAGCTTCTGATCTGTGTCTAGCTCTTCCCTCCAAACATTTGATAATGACATAAGATGTGCTACTCAAATTGGCCCATCATTTGGTTTTAGCTCTTTGAGACTGTGTTAATCTTGTACATTTTTAGGGGTTAATACATTTTTGTAGAAGCAGAGTGGCTTATCTACCATAGTTGATATTTGATATTTGAATGTGAAACCTCAGAATGAAAAGGAATAAGCACCCAATTTCATAGTAGGTCAAACAACCTGAATATTTTAATTCACTCATTCCACTCATATTTTTCTCCAATGACATTGTCTCTTTGTTCACCCCAGTGAGTGGCAAAAGGGGAGTTAGTCCCAGAGCCAATGATTGGCAGCATTTTGTGTGCCTGATAAACAGAATCTCAGTTCCCTTGGCCTGGTCCACTCCCATTCTCACACATTGGCTGCCTTAGATGTCCTTTCTAGAAGGTTATCCTTTCCTCTTGGCTTCCTTCGGTGGCTTCGTGTCTCAAAAAGAACACCTTCACCAGTGCTGAGCCCGTCCTGATGCTGAAAAACCTCAAACAGCAACATTGCAACTTAGAATAGTTTTACGTTTTAAATAGATGACTACGAAGTGAAGTGTGTTGTGAGTTATTTGTGCCCCACTGTTCAGGGACATTACCTCACCATATGGTGCTACACTGAGTGATTTCAAACATACTGGGAAATGGTACCTACTCCACACAGTACAGTAGGCATTTCTTTAAAAAAGATTACATGCAGCAATAAAGCATAGACATATTTATCCTTCTCTTCTGTCAGACATATTCTTTTACCACAGCTTTTATTTTCTAGTTAATAAGAATCACATAATCTGAAGCCCCATGCTTGTTCTGCTTGTGCGGGAACATATGCATAAGCTGGTAAAGGTTTAATTACTATCTCGAGTGCAATAAGCCAGCAGTTCATGCAGCCCTGGGCCCCCTGATCAGAAGATGATGTTGTAATTCTCACTTTACCTGTCTTGAGAACATAAAAGCAATGCATTTAGGATTGCTTACCCTGGAAGTGGGATAGAGAGTTCAGAGAAGAGGCCAGAATTAACTACCTGCCATTGTACACGAATTGAAAATTTTAATCCCAGAGTGAGCTCAAAATTCATGAGTCTAAACTCCCCCTTTTTGATAGCATTATAGAAAAAAAAATAATGTTGATGAATACATCAGTACAGACACTTTCTTATCTTATTTTGGCACCAGGGTTCTGGAGATCAAATTGATATTTCTTTCTTTGGTGTGCTTTATTTTCCAAAATGGGTTGGGAGTTATTTGTCTTCAGGGAAGGAATAAGCAAGTGAGTGATGTGCATTTAAAAGGCTATTTTTTTATACAACAGATTAGCTTCAGAAAATGCTAACAACTTTTCAGAGAAATCATGGTTTCTTGGTGGCATTTGAGTATTTTTATGTACATCTTAAATGTGTATTGATGATATTGCATTTCAGTTGGAGGAATTACCGCTGCTCCTTTGCTTTGCTTTTACCATAAACTGTTCCTTTGTCGTTTAGTACAAGAAGTAATTCACTTAAATGGTGACAGAAAGTATGTCTTTTAAATAGACTTTGTCTGGTGTTCCCAGCCAGGTGTCCAAAGATGATGATGTAATGCCAGGAGTTTAAAGTTGCATTGGTCAAAGAAGTTGGAGGGAAGAAATACTAGTGCGTATTCACCCATTTCTGTTTAGGATGAAAAGCTGCTATGCAAACAGTCTCCTGAGAGGTTACAAGAAGGTAATGGACTGCCTAGAGAATGCACAAAGCTTTTGTGTGTAAACAGGACTAAATATGGCAGAGCGAGGTTGGGTCCAGGAAAAGACCAAAGAAAAGGAGGCTATTCGTAATTAGCAATCTCCTCACTCCCTTTCTAGGTCCTTGCACCCACATCACATCCATGGGGAGCATCAGCCAGCTCCCAAATGCTTATTTGTTGCTGCCAACAAAGGGTACACTACACTCCCATTTCGGTTACACCTAACCTTCCTCTAGGTTCTAACAGAGATTGCAGATGTACATCCCGGCACTTCATTGATTCATACCTACTGTGAGGGAAGCAGAATTGGTGAACATTTTGGATTGCAGCATTTTAAAAATGAAACACTTTTTATTGCTGTGTGACATTGAGAATTCAATACTCACAGCTTTGCCTGAGCTTCTTTGAGGCTCTGCTTTAATGAGGAGGTAAGATCAGTTTTAATTAGCTTAGCCGATCAAACTTTCATATATAAATGAACCCTTTAAGAAAAATGAGAACATTTGTTTTATTATAAGGAGCTTAAATGTTCTTTTTACAGCCTTTTCTATATTACTTATTTTTGTAGTTAATTTTTTAATCATGTATAGTATCTGTGTGGAACTCAGCTAAGGATTATATCCAAGTTATTAGAAACTATAATGAAAAGATGAAGGTAGTAGGATTGTCTTATAGGGGGAAATATGTTAAATATAATCTAGCATGGGAAAATATTATTTACAGGTGACTTCATGCCATGTCTGTCACATTGAAAGTTGAAAGGTAAAAAGCTTTGTAAATTTGCTTTCTGTGCAGGCTGACAAGATGTATAATTTTAAACACGACAAAACAATGGTACTGTTCCATTTCCAATGGTACGTAGGCCAGCCTAGTCTAGGCTAAATTCAAGGTGTCAGTCAGCTGGCCATGTGTACCTATTGAAATGGAACAGTACTGTTGTTTTCTGTCCCATTTAAAATGGCATGTCTGATCAGCCCATTTCTGTGTATGACTGTCCATAGAGGAACAATGTGTTTGAAGTAAAGTGTCTGTTGCCAATGATCTGTTAAAGGGACCAAGAAAATTAGTATAAATTACTGACCTATACCTTCCTAAAACTAAGAAAATTCATATGAATTACTGGAGTATGCCTTCCTGATATTTCATACCTCGATAATTGTTACACTTGCTATGTGCTGGGGAAGGAGAAAGAGGAAAAAGAATGCCTGTATGACAGATTCCACCTACAGAAATTAGAGATGGTTAAGAAATGCTCCTCCCACAGTTGAGCTTTTATCCTGTAAAAAAGACAATGTGCACACAAAAAATAAACATGAGTTACATTTAGACCATGCACAATGATGGCAGACCAATCCTCATGAAATAGCAATAGTAACAAATAAGATTAATGGTGGTGGCTTTACAATCTATATTTAATTTTAGCAGTGGGAATTCCATTTGTTAGACATCACCCACATTTTTGAGAAAGCAATAGAATAAATAAAGGTCATTGAGAATTTTCTTCTCTAACCCAAACTATTGATTCAGCTGAATTTCAGGGAGTCTGCAGTTCCTAAAGCTATAGAGGAATTGCTGGGCAATTGAGTTTGTCCCATTACTTCAACTGCGTTTTTCAAAAGAGTAATTATATTTTTAATCCCTGTAGAGTAGGAGCCCAGGGTGGTATTTGGAATCCCAAATGCTGATTATTTTTAGATTCCCTTTCCATATGAAAATTCCAGGCAAAATCATCTGTTTATATTCACCTACTTCCTGACAACTACATTCTGTATCTATTTGTCCTGAAGTTCTTATATTGTATATTTATTTAATTACACACACACACACACACACACCCCTCACCATTTTCTATTGTAAGTAAATTGAGGTTATAAAACTGAGTTAAAATACACTTAGGTGCAGCTGAAGTGTAAGGGGAACATGCTGAGTATCACTGTTTGAGGGGAGGATCCCTTAGATTGGATGTGATCAGTGGTACCATGCACTGTCTTCTTGCACTTGTAATCATGTAAACACCAGCGATAGAAGCAAAGGTGAGGACATAGGAATTTTAAGCCTCTTCAGAATGACCTTTTCTTAAAAGGCTTTGCTTGTCTTAACTTCCGACAGTGGGCCGGAGTGAATTTCTACAGAATGAAGTACTGGATGAAAAAAAATGATGTTAGCTTATGAGATGTTCTTTGTGAGACAGAACAAACATAGGGCAGAGAGATGAGTAAGTAAAATGCCTGGAATGGTGGCTGGCTAGCTGGGTTGGGAGCAGGTCTGGACTTAAAAAGCTCAGGTTATATGTATGTGTGTAACGTGGCTATTCGGAAGGGACAGAGGGAAAGGAGATGCTTTTTAAAAAAAATTTTTTTTTATTGTTTTTTGACAGAGAGCGAGAAAGACAGAGAGAGACAGAGAGGAGGGGGAGGGCCCAGAGCAGTCTCCATAGTTGACAGCATTCGTTTTCCATATAGTTTCACTCCACAGGTGGGCATGGGGCTGCGCAGGGCAGGAACTGGGCCGGGAGCCTCCTGCATAGGCCCCAGCAAGAACTGAACTGGGGGCTCACCCCAGTTCAGCATATGGGTCCGCCTGGGCCGGGGCCTGGATTCGATCTTCTAAATTAGCTCCAGGGCTGCAAAGTGAACGCTTAACCAACTGAGCCATTCCAGCTTCCCTGAAGATGCGTTTTTGCAAGTGAATACTACTGTTAGAAAAGAGAGTTGACAAAAATATGTGGGACGATATATGCTGCAAACCTGTGACTCCCTCGCTTCTTCTTGGAAGTCACTCTCCAACTCTAAAACGTTTGTGGCTCCTCAGGGCCAATCATGGAATCTACTCAAGCTTTCTGTACTGTGGTCCTAACCTGCCTGGACAATATGCAGTTGCTCTCCAGTGCGATGTCTATGCCACATACCAGCCAACAACCTTTTACTTTGCACCTCTGTCCAAAGCTCCTCCAGCCAGGAATGTTTACTCCCACTCTGCCATCACTGCCCTCCCTCACCCTCGTCAATGGGCAGCAAACACCCTAACCTTTCCTGAACATGTCCTTGACCATCTCATCTCATAATGCCTTCTCCTGTTTCTACTTGCCTTTGGTAGAGTTGGGCTGCCATGCATGGAGTCCTTGCCACACTCACATATTTCGTTTTATGTGCATGTCATCTTCAGCTGGAGATGAGAGTTTCCTGCAAAAGCACCATGTAGCATATTGTTTTGCTTCCTTATCAGATCGTATGCTGCATGGTGCCTTGTGACCCAGCAAAATCTTCTTGTTTGGCCATGTGGTCATCGGAGGCCTTCATCACAGAACTGCTGTTGGACATCCGACATCGTCTGGGGCACAGTAGTTGATCGCCTGGGTAACTGGGAGATACTTGCTTGTAGAACCCTGTGCAGACGCAGGTGTGGAGTGATTCTTGTGCTGCGCTGCAGAGCACGGGGTCCTATTTGCATTTTAAATGGTTCAGGAGTTGCTGAACCCAGTGCCCCTGCACACAGCCCCCTACAGGGCATAGCGGGAGCTTCAGGGTGAGTGGCAATGTTGTGTCTCTGCAGGTCCTAGGCATGGGGTTATTAAAGCACAGAGAGTTCCTGTAATTGTAGCACAGTGGGAAAGCTCCCCCGGTCACCTTCCTGTCCTGACCCCGGTGTCCTGCTGGGCAGCCTGGGATGATATTAGTAATTCTCTACAGTAGTGCAGGGACAGCTTTAGTGCCTTTGATTCATCTGCCCTTGTTCCTCTAGTTTATCTGTGTTTACATAGAAAGGTGCTCATATATATCACTGGAGTCTCTAGGTGACCACAGGGAAGTCACTCGTATATGTAGACTCTGCCAGATCACTGGGACATTGTGTCACTTTCTTGAAGGGTTTAGCAAAAAAAGGTCGTATCTGTACCGGGTACTTTTTTCTTTATGTGTTCTTCTGAGTCTACTCATTTGCTTTGAGCTTTCAGTTAGCTTTCCTCCTGAGAAAAGTGGTCCGTTTCTAGTACATACGAGGGCTGTTTGAAAAAAAATCCAGCCATTGCCAACATAATGAGAATGGTTACATGGCTGGATACTTTCTGGACAGCCCTCATATACTGTAATTCTCTTTTCCTTTTTGTGAAGTTTATCCATGATTCTCTCACCATACTGAAAATATTTCAGTGTCATCCAGGGACCCTAGCTGCTGCTTGTGTTATCCTCCCTAGAACTCCTTGTATAGCACTGCGAACCTAGTGATTATGTAATTATGAACCACTAGCTGTCACTGTGTCATCACTTACTTCCTGTCTGTCGATACCCCCAAACCTTGAGTGCTTTTGGAAGCTCTACTGTGAGGAGGAACATGCTGACTTCCCAGCTCCTATTTCTCTGTCTTTGCCTATAATGTCTTGTGACAGCCCTTCCTATAAGGGCCTGCCCAGGTGGTCCTTAAATACAAATCCTTTCAGAGAGAAAGACCTAGATGAGTACCATTTTCTGCCCAAACTGGAAGTTTTACCTGTGACTCACTTATCCCTTGGTCTCAGCCTTCTAATTCTCTTTCTTGGTACTTTGCAGGAGCATCCAGCCTCCCACATGGGTTCCAGGCAGAGCAAAAGGATTTGAGGGAATAGACCCCGTTCGGAAGAGGAAGGCAAGCTGCCCATCATTTGTCAGATGGAGAGGGATGTGTGCTCTCCCACTTAAAGCAGAAGCTCCTGTCCTCTGGAATCAGTAGCCAGATCCTGGGTGTGCTGGTTGCTCCAGAGTCACTTGCTTGCCAATCCCTGTGACCCAAATGCTGTCTGGCCTGTCTGTTTGAGTCTGACTCCTGCCTGTGTCCTCAAACTACAAGCCTAAATTATGTCAGGACGTTTACCTCACCCATTTTGCCCCATATCCAGTAGTACCCTCCCCTCCCCTGCCCTGTGAGTTTGCCTATTCAAATCTTTTCTGCTAACAGTATCCTCCCTCAGCTACAGTGTGCAGCTTTTGTGCTTTGGGCTGTACCTGTCTCTTTCTAGCCTGGCCACTGATTCTCAACCCTCCTGGGAAGTCCTGTGACCACCCAGGACATGGTGCCTATACCATTAGTCCCTTAGTGTTTAAATTGATGCTACTACGTTTGCTAGTGGAAACTATGGAGAGAGCTGAAAAAATCTGAGGATTTTTGTTACACACCGGATCAGAGAGGTGCTGAGGAATGGTCAGATGCTGTGGAAGGAAGGATGGGGAATGGAATGTGGTAGCCAGGAAGTGCCACGGTGTCTGGGGAATTCCTATCGTGGTCCCTGTCAAATTGCCTTCTCATGGGGCTTCACTTGCAGAGCCCAAAAGTGAAAGGCAAAGTCCCTGGTGATGTCAGGTTGGAGGTGTGCAGGGGATTCAGTGGGGGTCCTATTTATTGTATTGGGAGAGCCCCGAAAAGAAGAACAGAAGAACATTCTCTAGGCTTATTTTTAGAGCTACCTCCCATCAGAGAGAGTACTTTCGATTTCCTGTTGCTGATTAGGGAAATAAGAGTGATAACATCAGAGGTGTAGTCTCTTGAGCTGAGGAAAGAGAAAAAAAAAAATCATCAAATTCAACCTGCCCATTTGCCAGGAGATAACTGATCCCTAGGGTGATTCATGTGTCCTGCCAAGGTCACATGGATGTGCCCTGAGGGCCCCTGACTCCCTCTTCAGTGTTCTTCCCTTATGCTCTGACACTGTCCAAATTGCTTAGTTACTTTTCAGCATATTTTCTCATCAACTCCGTGAAACAGTCCACCTTCCTTTTTTGCCTCTTTGTATAAACGGTATCACACCAACTCCTTGGTCCCCCAAGTTGGAGATCCTTACATTACCTTCACTCCTTTCTCTTGACACTGTCAGTCATTGAGCCTAGTGGGCTCTTCCGTCTTTAAATCAGTCATCATCTGTGCTACTCCTTTTGTTATCTTTGTGTTCTCCACACTTGGCACTTATGTCTGCATGATCCTTCTTCAGAATAGTTGCAGTAGCATTCCACATGGGGTTTCCTCACTTTCTGGGGTGTCTTGGCCTATATCCCCACTGCCAAATCCACCTACCAAACTCATGGCTGCATCTCCTACTATCTGAGTCTCTTGAACTGTTTGTTGCCTTAGAATCTTTATTTGAGACCCTAGCTTAGGAGAACCAGTGAATTTGGATACAGAGAAAGCAAAAACTATAGTTCACATTTATGCAAAGGCTTGCGTGAGTTAAGACAAAGGAAGTTTTCAGTCTTCATAAGGTTTAGCTTTCTATTATCTAGGAGCCTAAACAATGACACTTTGATAGGTAAGGTTATTTTTTAAATATATTTTTCTATTACATACTTGCATATGTTCACATGTATATGTACATTTGAATATATTATAATATGGGACACCTGAGCTCCATTGTGTTTAAAAGCATGACAGTGCTTTCTTAGGCATGATCTTTTATTTAGGTAAATGTTGAAAGCTTTTCATAAAGAATAGAAAGGACTCCTTGGAGATGATTTTTAATTAATAT
Organism: Craseonycteris thonglongyai; assembly: GCA_004027555.1. Classification (NCBI taxonomy): domain Eukaryota; kingdom Metazoa; phylum Chordata; class Mammalia; order Chiroptera; family Craseonycteridae; genus Craseonycteris; species Craseonycteris thonglongyai. Next base: position 2,644 of record PVKE010037241.1, on the reverse strand, counting down.
TTGGTATAGCTTTTTAGTATAATTTTATTATAATTATGGTTTTATTATCACATTATAACAATGGTGTTAATACCTTAACACCATTGTAAATGATGGTGCTTTTTTATTATAAAACCAGGAAGTTGAAAGTAAGGCTTATTTGCACCTGATCTTGTAAAGCAGAGGAAGCAAAAAGTTTACTATAAAATTGCAGATTAGATAAAGAAGGAAGATTCTGGGTCATATACATTTAAGAGTGACGTGCACTGACAATTATAGTAATATGTCAATTGATCTGTGTATATTGTGCTAAAACTAATAGTGTATATATAAGGGCTGTCTGGAAAGTATCCAGCCATGTAATATGAAAAATAGAGACATTTAAGAATGGGGTTTTTTCTGGAAAGCTCTCATAGTTCTTCTGCTAAACCAATAAGAGTTTTTGTGTCTATTTTAAAGAGAAATAAAAATGTCCTGAAGTGATTTGTGTAACATCACATTATCCAGGTCTCTGTTTGTCATCTTCTAGCTCTTGGCATTGCCTTCTCATCAACCAAAAAATGTTGACTGGATAATGAGTAGAAGGAAGGTGTTGTGTTAAACTCTGTGGATAGATACATTGTGCGTGTGTGTGTGTGTGTGAGTGTGTGTGCATGCGTTCATGCTCATGTGTGTGTGTGCTTGAAAAATTCAGCCTGCAAGAATATTGATCTAGTTAAATTTACAACGTAGTCAAATTCATATGATAACCAACATAAAAATCAGCTTCCTAAATGTTCCAAATGAGTGGAAGGGAAAACTCCTAGGAATTAGTATGAAATCTGTGTGGGTTGACTGGGCTGATCATGAAAAATTTTTATGGAGCACATGACACTTAAATTCTGCCTTTAGAGTCCACAAAATTTATCTTGTTCTTTTTACCTTTAGCTGTTCCAGGGCTCTGATTCCTAGGTGATTTATAACCACAGACTTTCATACTGCAGAGGGTGAGGGCTCCGTTAACAGTTCCTCCTTCCCAGCTACTACATCACATCACACAAGCCCCTCACTCAGTGATTCAGCATTACTGAGAGAGCTTAACATACTCACCAGCTCTGTCCCTGCAGCTTTCACAGGACTCAGCGATTGGCCATTATTATGGGGTTTTTTTTTCCAACTATTATTATTTCGAGTGAGTAATTTAATTCCAGAGAAGATGATCTATATTCTTTTAAGTTTCATTAAGTAGTCATTAGAATGCGTATCTCATGCATTTATCCCCCAGTCTGAAGCACTGCCATTAGCTTAGATAGCACTTATTAATTTTTTAGCCCAGCCAAGCCACTACGGTAACATGAAATATTGAAATTTTGCTCCTTTGATTCCAGTGTAAAGCCTTCTCACAAAGCATGTAGTCACCCGGTGCTTTGTACACTTGCTTGGGCTTGATGTAACAGAGCCTGTGCTTCCTTTCCTCTTCTCACTCTCTTGTCACCGATTTCGGTGGCTTTTGTTCTGTGCGATGGTTTTCATTTCATATTAAATCTTCATTGACTTAAAAGGTGAATGGGTGTCGTACAGCAACACTGTCAGGATCATGTGTTGGAAGGTTGGATGTGATATCAGAAGTGAGAGTGTCAGCTCATTTCAAAGGATCCATTTGCCTATTGGGATTTTAAAATCACTGCGTAATTATGGATTATTTCAGTGCAAATGCATTTTTAAGTAATAAGTGCCTGAAAATCTTGACACAAGAGAGCCAACATAAAGTGATCTCAGCTAACCTTAAGGAATTTGTCACAGTTCTGCACAGATAAAGATAAAATTTGTCAAGGTGAATTGAAAGGCATCTAGAAGTTTGGAATTTGAAGTCCTTTGTTTTCCCCGTCAGCAGTTGATGACATTTTTTGATATGTAACATGGGCCAAACAACTGTATTTCTTATTCTCCTTTACGTGTCTGTGATGTTCTTGAACAGAAAAGAAAAGAACATTGGAGAGACTTTTAGAATTGCCTCAAGTCACATATTCTAAGAGAAAACTGAATTTATTTAGGGTCCTTAGCTTGCATAATTGTGAACAGAGATGCCCCTTTTAACTTTTTTTATTGTTAAATTTATTGGGGTGACATTGATTGATAACAATGTAATTGTTTTCAGGTGTACAATTCTACATTACATTGTCTATACATCACATTATGTGCTCACCATCCAGAATCAGCTTACTTTCCATCACCATATATTTGATGCTCCCTCCCTACTCCCCTCTCCCCAGCTCTCCCACCCACCTCCCCCCTTACCCTCAGGTAACCACCAAACTATTAACTATGTCCATGAATTTTTCTTTCTTGTTACTTTCAGTTTTATATTCCACCTATGAGTGAGGTCATCGTCCTTGTCAGAAATTGGTGTAGTTCTTCTTTTCTTATTGCTGAGTAGTATTCTATTGTATAAATGTACCACAACTTCTTTATCCAGGCACCTATGAAAGGACACTTTGGTTGATTCCATGACTTGATGGCTGTGAACAGTGCTGTGATGAACATTGGGGTACATATATCTTTGCGGATTAAGGTTTTCAGGTTTTTTTGTGTTAGGGTGGCTATAATCAACAAGACAAGGGATAACAAGTGCTGGAGAGGCTGTGGACAAAAAGGAACCCTCATACACTGCTGGTGGGAATGTAAA
>PVKE010037240.1:0-16000 GCA_004027555.1 Craseonycteris thonglongyai | reverse complement strand
GTCAAGTTAACTTTTACTCTGTAGCCATGTAGCTGTGCACGTACTCTTTTACTATAAAAGAAGCTGTAAAAATAAACTCAGGTCTGGAGCATGATTGCATGCTGACAGCCCTCCCAATCCCATGCTCTTTGGTTTTCTTTAATCCTCACGCCTTGCTCCGGTACTGTTCGACACTGAGGGCAGGCTCCGTCAATTGTTTGCAAATATTTTCTACCATTCAGTTGGTTTCCTTTTTACTTTGTTGACGGTGTCCTTTGCTGTGTAGAAGCTTTTTAGTTTGATATAATCCCATTCATTTCTTTTTGCTTTTACTTCCCTTGCCTTTGGGGTCAAGTTCATAAAGTGCTCTCTGAGCCCAAGGTCTATAAATTTAGTGCCAATGCCTTCTTCTATGCACTCTATAGTTTTATATCTTATGTGGAGGTCCTTAATTTACTTTGAGTTAATTTTGGTATATGGTGACAGTTCACAGTCCAGATTCATTCTTTTGCATGTGATTTTCCAATTTTCCTAGCACCATTTAATGAAGAGGCTCTTTTCCCCATGGTATATTTTTGCTCCTTTGTCAAAGATTATCTGTAGATATATTTGTGGGTTTATTTCTGGGTTTTCTATTGTGTTCCATTGGTCTGTATGCCTGTTTCTCTGCCAATACCAAACTGTTTTTATTATTGACTCATTGTATAGACTGAAGCCAGGGAGTGTAATGCGTCCAGCCTATGTTTTTGTTTTTGTTTTTTTGGAGGATTGCCTTGGCAATTCAGGGCCTTTTGTGGCTCCATATGAATCTGATAATTTTTAAAATCTATTTCTTGACAGAATGTCTGTGGGAGTTTGATGGGAGTTGCATTAAATTGGTATATTGTTTTGGGTAATAAGACCATTTTAACTATGTTGATTCTTCCAATCTATGAACAGGGAATATCCTTCCATTTCTTTGTATCTTCTTCACTTTCTTTTAATAGTGTCTTATAGTTTTCTGTGTATAAGTCATTCATATTCTTTGTTAAGTTTATTCCTAAGTATATTATTTTTGTTCTGATCGCAAATGCTATCGTTATTCCCTTTTATTTTTCTGAAGTTTTGTTGTTTGTATATAAAGATACTGTAAATTTTTGTACATTGATTTTGTGTCTTGTCACTTTACTGTATTCATTTATTATTTCGAACAGTGCACTGGTGGAGTCTTTAGGGTTTTGTATATAGAAGATCATGTCATCTACAAAAAGCGAATGTTTAACTTCTTCATCTCCAATTTGGATGCCTTTTATTTCTTTTCCATGCCTAATGGCTCTGGCTAGGACTTCCAGCACTATGTTGAATAGCAGTGGTGACAGGGGACATCCCTGTCTCATTCCTGATTTTAGAAGAACAGGTTTCAGTTTTTCCCTGTTCAGTATGACATTCACTGAGGATTTGTCATATATGGTCTTTATTATGTTGAGGTATTTTCCTTCTATAACCATTTTGTTAAGTGTTTTGATCATAAATGGATGTTGTACCTTGTCAAGTGCTTTTTCTGTATCAACTTATATAATCATATGGTTTTTATCTTTAATTTTGCTTATTTGGTGTATCACATTGATCGATTTGCATATGTTGAACCATCCTTGTGCCCCTGGGATGAATCCCACTTGATCATGATGTATAATCCTTTTAATGCATTGTAGTACTCTATTTGCTAGTATTTTGTTTAGGGTGTTTGCATTGGTGTTCATCAGAGATATTCATGTATAGTTGTGGGTTTGTGTCTTTTATGATGTACTTGCCAGGCTTTGGTATTAGGGTAATGTTGGCTTCATAGAATGAGTTGGAAAGTATTGCCTCTTGTGCAATATTTTGGAAAAATTTGAGAAGGTTAGGTGTTAGTTCCTCTTTGAATGCCTGGTAAAACACATTAGTGAGGCCATCTTGTCCTGGACTGTTGCTTTTGGGAGGGTTTTGGATGATTGTTTCAATTTCCTCATTGTTTATTGATTTGTATAAGTTATCCAGGTCTTCTTGATTCATTCTAGATAGACAATATGTGTCTAAAAATTTGTCCATTTCTTCTAGGTTGCAAAATTTTGTGGCATATAGTCCTTCATAGTATTTTTGTATGATCCTTTGTATTTCTGTGGTATCAGTTATCATTTCCCCTCTTTCATTTCTAATTTGCATTATTTGTGTGTTTTCTCTTTTTCCCTTGGTGAGCCTAGCCAGGGGTTTGTCAATTTTATTAAATTTTTCCAAGAATCAGTTCTTTGTTGCATTAATTATTTCTATTGTTTTTTTATTCTCTATTTCATTTAGTTTTGTTTTATTTTTTATTATTTCTTTTCTTCTGCTGGCTTTGGGTGTTTTGGGGTTTTTTTTGTTCTTCTTTTTCTAGTTCTTGAAGATATTATATTAGGTTGTTTACTTATGATTTTCTTGTTTCTTGAGAAAGGCCTGTAGTGATATAAATTTTCCTCTTATTACTTCTTTTGCTGCATCTCAGTAATTTTTGGTATATTGTGTTTTCATTGTCATTTGTTTCTATGTAATTTTTAATCTCTTCTTTTATATCTTCTTTGATCCAGTCATTTCTAATAACATGTCGTTTAATCTCCATGTATATGTGATTTTTCCTGCTTTCATTTTGTAGTTGATTTCCAATTTCAAAACTTTGTGTTCGGAGAATACGCTTGGTATGATTTCGATCTTCTTCAGTTCGCTGAGGCTAGCTTTGTGTCCCAGCATGTGGTCTATCCTTGAAAACTTTCCATGGGTGCCAGAAAAAATGTATAGTCCTGCATTTTAGGATGAAGTGTCCTGTAAATGTCAATTATATACAGTTGCTTTAACCTATCATTTAAATCTGATATTTCTTTGTTTATTTTTTTGTTTGGACAATCTGTGCATGGCTGTCAATGGGGTGTTTTTGTGAGTTTCTCCTTTTAGATCTGTTAGTAGTTGCTTTGTAAATTTTGGTGCTTATTTGTTGGGGGCATATATATTAATAAGTGTTATATCTTTTTGTTGTATTGCCCATTTATCTTTATGAAATGTCCACTTTTGTCTCTTATTATCTTTTTTATCCTGACATCTGCTTTGTCAGATATGAGTATGGCTCCACCTGCTTTTCTCTTGGTTCCATTTGCTTGGAGTATGTTTTTCCACCCTTTTACCTTGAGTCTATGTTTGTCCTTGTGGCTGAGGTGTGTCTCTTATAGACAGCATAAGGTTGGTTTTTGCTCTTTAATCCAGTTTGCTACTCTGTGTCTTTTTATTGGTGAGTTCAGTCCATTTACATTTAGGGTGATGATTGATATATGAGGATTTCCTATAGCCATTTTATCTTGTTTTTTAGTAGCTCTTTTTTTTTTTATTGCTTCTATTTTCTTCCCAATAATGACTTTAGTTTGATGGTACTTTTGACTTTAATCATCCTTCATATCTAAAGGATAAATTTGCTGGGTATATGATTCTTGGCTGGTAATTTTTCTCCTTTAATCTTTTAAAAACTTTGTTCCATTCCCTTGTGGCTTGTAGAATTTCTGTTGAGAAATCTGTTGAGATTCTGATGGGCTTTCCTATATAGGTTATGGTGTTCTTTTTTCTGGCTGTCTTGAGGAGTCTTTCTTTGTCTTTGACCTTTGACATCTCCAGTATAATGTGCCTTGGAGAGGGTCTGTTAGGATTCAAGTAGCTAGGGGTCCTGTTTCCTTCTTGGATTTGATGTTCCAGTTCTTGCCATAGATTTGGGAAGTTCTCATATACTATTTGTCTGAGTAAGTTCTCTGTGCCCAACTTCTTCTCTGCCACCTCTGGAATACCTATTATTCTTACATCATTTTTTCTAATGAAGTTGATAGTTCTTGTAGATATCTTTCGTTTCTTTTAGCTTTTAGGTCTTTCTCTTCTTCCTTCTGTGACATTTCCAAATTTTTGTCTTCAATTTCACTAATTCTTTCCTCCATTCTGTCAGCCCTGCTTCCTATGCTAGCTATTTCATTTTTCATTTCTTTTATTGTGCTGTTTATCTCCAGAATTTCTATTTGCATCTTTTTCATAGATTCCATTTCCTTTCTGAGATTATTTAACTCCTTCTGTGTATTCCACCTGTTTTCTCTGATCTCTTTGAATATTTTCATTACTGCAATCCTGAATTCTCTGTCATTTAACTTATATAATTCCATATCTTCAAGTTCCTTTTCTGGATATTTTTTCTTTTTCTTTCTGAGCATTTTTGTTCAAAAGGGTATTCACTGTTCTTGGAGTATTTAGTGTCCTGGATATGAGAACATTTCCCCTGGTAGATACAAAGGTATCTTTATTTTACTTCCTAGCTGGTGTTAGTGTCATAACATTTTCTGTAATTTTTTGTTTTCTCACAGCGTGAGACTTCCTAGGAGGTGGGTTTCTCTTTGATTCCGTTGCTCTGGTATTTGTATGCCTTCTCTTTGTGAAGGTATGGTGGGCAGTGGTATTCTATGCTTTTAAGATCCTCATGCTCTCAGAAGCTGCTACATTTAGATACCACTGCTGGCTTCAGCTGGACAGGTAGGGGTGGGGCTTATTCAGAAAAGTGCAGATCTGTTTATTTCACAGGGTAATGGTGGCTTTCCTCTGCTGGCTTCAGCCAGAAGAATGAGAGCGGGTTTTGTTGGGAAAGACGCAAGTCTGATTGCATCACTGGGTAATGAAAGCTTCCTAGCAGAAGTGCACCAACAACAGGCTGTGGGCGAGGCCTGTAGGGCAAGCCCTGCAAGACAACAAGGGAAAGCAGCCAGTCTCTGTATCCAAGGCCACACAATACTCCGGTTTGGGGCCGACCTCACTGAGGGCCACTCTGCGCCTCAGCCACCATCCCACTCCTGGTGTTGGCATTCCAGCCACTTGAACACCCACTTCCAGCTCCAGTTGCTGGCCTCATACTCTGTTGGCCCCCAGCTCCAGCCATCCAACCCGGGCTCTGGCAGCCGGAACTTCACTCCGGTCACTCTCACAAACCTCTGGCTGATGCTGGTGCCTCGCTCTGACCTCCTGCCCCGTGCTCTGGCTGCACTCACCACACCATGGCTGCTCCCACCGCAGTCCCACTGCGACCTATTGCCACGGTCAGCTGCTCCCACTTTGTCTGTCCACCCCATGTTCTGGCTGTCTGTACCTCTGCCTCTGTCCATTCCAGGCCTCCAACCTGTTCAGAGTCATTCTGCACCTTGTCCTGTGCCCCCACACTTCCACTTCAGTCAATCTCTGCTGGACTCAGGTCAACCTCTGGGTCGGTCACTGGATTGGTCTCTGGGTTGCACTCCACAGCGTGTCTCCACACTGCTCCCTTTCTTTCTCTCTCACATGCCTCCATTTCTCCAGCTTTACGTATTTTCTTGGGTCCCTCAGCCAAGGCTATGTGCTACTTAGAAATTCTCTGGTTGGATTTTAGTTGTTTAAATTGTTGTCTTTCCAGGAGAGCTTTCAAGAGCTCCTCTCCTGCTACCATCTTGATGCTATCTAATAATTCAATTAATTATATGGCCCCCTGTGTTTATTACAGCATTATATACAATAGCCAAGACATGAAAGCCACATTAAAACAACCAATTAGATAAAGAAGAAGTGTTACATATAGAAGGTCTGACGATTAAGTTAGAGATCTTGTCATAGTGTGCTTACATTGGCAGCACTGTACAAACAACTCAGTAAGGCTTCATAGCCTTGGTATATTAGTGTCTCACAGTTGTGTTTCTGTTGATGTGTGACAGTGTCTTGTTGAGTGGCATTCATTACTGCTGTTGCTGTTTTTGTATGCCATTGCGAGAATGTTGAAACTTGAATTCGAGCAATGAATAAACATTCAATTTCTTGTGAAACATGGCAAGAGTAGAAGTGAAATCAGGGACACGTTAGTCCAACTTTATAGGGATAATGCCATGAAGACCATGGCAGTGTACAAATGGATTAAACATTTTCTGAGAGGAGAGAAACTGTCACTGATGAAAAGAGGTCAGGGCAGCCAGTAATAAGTGAACTGACAAAAACATTGCAAAATTAATCAAATTGTGCATTAAGCATAGCAGACCAATAAACATGGGTAGAAAAACTGTTAGAAAAATCTTAATTAAGAATCTTGGCATGAGTAAAGTGTGTTTAAAAATGGTCCAGAAGAAGCTCACCAGTGAACAGAAGTAAAAGAGAGTCAATGTTTGCCAAGAACTTTGGTGAGGCAAGATGCAAGATGATGTTTGAGCTATGTTATCACTGGTAATGGAACATGGGTGTACTAACATGACCCTGAAACAATGTGGTCAAGTGCACAATGGAAGTCAGCTAATTCTCCACAACCAAAAATGTTCTGTCAGTCTTAATCAGGAGTCAAAGCAATGTTGCTAAACTTTTTTGATATTAGAGGGATTGTTCATTATGAATTTACCAACTAGACTCTTTGGAAGTACTGAAAAGCCTATGTGAAAAAGTAGATAAAACAGCCTAAAATGTTCCCTACAACTCATGTTTCTTGCATAACGACAGTGCACTAGCTAACCTGGCACTGTCTTTGAGGAAGTTTTAGACAGTAAACAAATAGCTGTATTAGAACACCCTCCCTACCGGATCTTGCCTTAGATAACTTTATTCTTTACCTGAAGATAAATAGATAATAAAAAAAAAGACATTTTGATTACTTTTGGACATCATAGGTAATACAATGAGAGCTCTGATAGTCATTCAAGGAAAAAGTTTCAAAATTGCTTTGAAGGATGGACTAGGCACTGATGTCTGTATAGCTTCCTAAGGGGAGTACCTCAAAGATGACTGTAGTGATATTCAGCAATGAGATATGTAGCACTTTTTCTAGGATGACTTTGTAAATTTCATTGTTGTATCTTGAATATACTGGAATATTACATATCAATAAAAAATTAAAATTTTATATTTATGACAGTGTGAATGATAATAGAGGCTATTAATCTAAATAAAATATGGCAGATAAATACCAATACTATACAATTTTTCTTATATATGGAATTTAAAGAACAAAATAAATGAACAAACAAACCATAAACAAACTTACAGATACAGAGAACATTTGGATGACTGTTATATGAGAGAGGTTGGGTGAGTGTGTGAAAAATGAGAAAGAATTAAGATGTGTAAATTGCCAGTTATTAAAATAGTCTTGGAAATGTGAAGAACGACATAGGGAATATAGTCAATAACAACAGCTATATACAATGCCAGATGGGTACTAGACTTATGAGGGTTATTATTTTGTAAGGTATTTAAATATACAAGCAGCATGTTGTATATCTGAAATTAATATAATATTATATGTCAACTGTAATTAAAAATAAATTTACAGATAAAAGAAATGGTTATAAAATTAAATTTTATGAAATATGCCATTAGTTAATTTAAAGCCCCATTTGAAGCAGAACTGAATACTATCTGATGGCTGACATTTCTCTCTTTGTAGCTGGAATATAAGTATTTTCTCAGTGAATTTTTACAAATGAACCTCTGATTATAGAAGCCAGTAACTTTTGCTATGAATCTGGGAGAAAATGTATTTATCAGGAATGTATATATCTGCTAGAATGATAAGAAAAGTTTCTGGTGAAGTACACGGAAATCAGATCAGAATCCAGATTAAGTTGTTATGACTATGATCTGGGTCAACAACTTGTAATTTTCATTCTGAGTTAGGACATGGGTTTGTGGCTCATGTCTCTTCAGCCATTGGCTTAATGGACAGATGATGGAGCTAGAGACATTGTGAAGGGTCAGCTCTTGGGTCTAACCAGGTATGCTGCAGACATTGAATCAGTTGGTTTCTCTGAGCTATGGGATCATTACTTGAAATTCTGGCCTTGTACTATTTGAATATGAAAAGATTGTTGGAAAAAGAAAATCTACCTGTACATTTGAATATGCACTTGAAAAGAAAAAATGGGATTGGTTATAGCTATAACTGGTATGCAGGTTTTCAGATCCATATTTAATGCTGAGAGCCACAGAGACTTAGACATAGCCATCTTATGTGACAAAATCCTCCACTTATCACAAGTGTGATTCTCTAAGATCTAGTGAAGAGAAAGGTAACTTGTCTTTGCACTACAGAAAGCAGAAATTGTTCACACCATCTTGTTCTAAAATATATTTAAAGCAGCATAGATGTGAGGAGCCCTTCAGGATTGAAGTTAAAGCTTTAGGAACCCCAGAACACTTAACTTCCAAAATAAACTGTTCATATAATAAGGGTTCATGGCCATGTTAGGATATAAAAATAAATGTTTTTGAGATTAAAGAGCAACCAGACAATTCTGCTTCATGTACTGAGGTTAGCAAAGTAGTTTTGATATTTATCAATAAGATTTCTCACTTGTGAGAATAATGAAATGCAAGTATCAATTACTATAAAGACATCATTCACACCCTTCTTATTTGGATAAAATAATTATGCTTGGCAATGTGAAGTATTCAGCTAGATCTGGGGAAAATGGAAAACTGTATGGAGTAAAGAAACTATCTTGAAACTAGTTTCAACAGAATTTTGAAACCAGACCTACTATAGGTGTTCAAATATCTATATCAACTACAACTCACACATTGGACATTAGAATCTGCAACAGATGGAGAATCAAAGCCAGGATTACATATTTAGTTTCTGTAACTCAAGAAAATTCTTCAGAAAACATCTAGACAGCCTCTCTTTGTTGCAAAATGTCAAGTAGCATAAAAGCTTGGACAATTTTTATTTTTAGAAACAAAAATTTTAGTCATGACTGAAAAAAGGAGGAAGAGAGAATAAGCAGATAAAAGAGAAAAAGCTGTTGAGAAAGAAGTACAAAATAGTAAGAAATATAAAAATAGAAGAGAAATTCTACTTGGAAAATGACAAAGCATTATATCCTGGGTGTGAAAGACAAAGGACTCTGAATGCCTGTCACATAGCCATTAAGTGAAGAACAGGAAAGACCAGTGTGAGTCATGAAGTCTCTGCCTGTTTCTGAGTGGTTTCTGGGTCTTAGTGTCTCAGGAATTACTATCAAAATAGAAATTATAAAGGAACACTACAAACTACTTATTTGTGACTTCAAATGGGTGAATTTTTGTTATGGGAATTGCATTCTCAATAAACATTAAAACATTGCAAAGAAACGAATAAAAAAAGAATGGAGCTAATCGTTTTCACCAACCAGTATCCTCAATTTGTGTAGAAGACCTATATGAGGTTTGAACTCTTGGACTTTTTAAGCTTGTCATAGTAGCAAATCCTGACCCTTGCTTTGTTCCCACGAAGTCTCACTACTAGGACTTGACTTTTTTAGAACTTGCCCTTACCCCATGTAAGGCAGCTAGTAGGAAAAGTGTTTTTTGTTTGTTTGTTTGCTTGCTTTTTCATTTGTTTGTTTTTGTTACAAATGTGCTGTTTTTGCTTTTATGAGCTCTGGCTTTCTTTATCTTCCTTGGGTCATACTTCAGGCTTTCTCCTAAAAAAAAAATGTGTCTACAATATATAAATCTTTTAAGATCTCAAATAAATTTTAATTTGGTTTACAGCTTCAGATCTTTATTATTCTACACAATATAATTATATTAACTAACTACAACACTTTTCAATAACGTACCCTCTCAAGACTGACCTACCTCATAGTGTATTATTTTGATGAGAACCTAGGCTTTGGGGAGAGAGAGCCTGCATCAGAATCCTGACTGCATTATCCCCTAGCTTGTGACCTTGGACTGCTATTTCTCTATGAAATAGGAGGCAAACATAATACTTGAATCATAGGATTGTTATAAAAATTCAATAACTTTTGATATATTTGTAAAACATATAATTCAAAGCACAGTAAACTCGCAAAAATATTTGTTTTTATTACCACTATTAATACTCTCTATTGAAAGGTGACCATTAGAGTTATTGTGAACCAGTCTTTCAAACTGCAGAGAGAGTCCTCTGCATTTCCTATTATTTCTTTCAGTCAAAAGTATCTGGGGAAGCTGGGATGGATCAGTGGGTTAGGCGCTCACTTTGCAGCCCCGGGGACCGAGGATCGAATCCCGGCCCCGGCCCGTGCAGCCCCATATGCTGAACTGGGGAGTGCCCCCAGTTCAGTTCTCACCGTGGCGAGACCCGGGCCCAGTTCCTGCCCTGTGCAGCCCCACCCACCTGTGGAATGAAACTATGTGGAAAAACCAATGATGTGCAACTATGGAGACTGTTCTGGGACCTCTCCCTTCTCTCTGTCTCTGACTCTGTATCTCGCTCTCTGTCAAAAACAATAAATACATCTTTTAAAAAAGTATCTGAATATGTTCTTTATATAAACCCATCACTGAAATCAAATTCAGGACACCTGAAATTTAAATTATTATGAAACATAATCTTTAAGAAGTCTGATTTAGGATGCAGGATCAGTAATTGATATCTTTAAACAAAGTCCTTCTATTCCTGATCACAGAAATAAGTAATCATCTGCCAAATTCCCACAGCTGTGGGAAACTTAGTACTCTATTTGGTGTTTCTATCTCTTCATATAACAACATCTGTCTGTTCATGGAGGGAGAATTCTTGTGCCAAATATGTAGTTTCTTTTTTGAATTTTTTCTTATTTCTTGTGCCATGGAGAATCACTGAAGTCCATGCTCTCTGGGTATAGCTCCCAATGCTCTACCTCAAGGATTCAGGCTGGGATAGAACCTCCCTCTTGTATTATTGACACTATCTGACCACAACACTTAGCACATACAGAATAAAAGAAAATTGAACAGATATACTTTTTTAAAATGTTTTTGTTCATTATACCTAAAGTATTAATGAAGTATTTTTACCTACAACATTGTTGACACTAAATGTTTTGACTATGCCAATTAGGTTTTCAGCTCTCTGGGCACTAACTTGGTGTCCTACTACTATTCAATTAGATTTTGATACTAGACTACTTGAGTTAGTGCAGATGTCAGAGGTTAAGGGATCAGTCCCATAAAACTGCACTCACTTCAGACACCAGTTGTAAGTCCTAATTTGCCATCCATACTTCTTACTCATCAACTATAAATTAGTGTTTTTTTATGGCCCACATTGCAGGGTCAATAATTGTCTAGATTGACTCATAGAACTCAGAAAGACATAATTTCTCTTATTGGTTTATTATAAAAAATACAAATAAACAGCCAGATGAAGAAATTCATGGGGCAAACTCATGAAGGTTTCTATGTTCAGAAGTTTCTAGCCCTATGGAGTCAGGGTACACTATCTTCTTGTATCATGGATGTGTTTACCAACTCAAAAAAATTTAAACTCCATTGGAAAAAGTTTTCATGGAGCCCTTATTATGTAGGCATAATTAATTAAAACATTGGTCATTAGTGATTAATTCAATCTCCAGACCATCTCTCATCCCAGAAGTTCAAGAAGTGGGGCTGAACCAACCTCCCAACCATTCCTTGGTCTTTCTGTTGGCCAGCTCCCATTCTGAAGTTATATGAAAGCCCTCAACCCCCATTCATCTCATTGGTATATAAAAGACACTCTTACAATTTTATAAATTCTAATAGTTTTAGAATCTGTGTGTCAGAAACCAGGCACAAAAGCCAAATATTCACTTGTTGTTACATTACAGTAGATGATATTGGATTGACCCTGGAGAGATGCCCAGAATAGTGGTCCAAAGTAGGACAGAGCCTCATATTGCTGGTGTACTGACTGGCTATGAAGTGCATTCAGGTGAGGACAAGCATGAGTGCCTCTGTTTCTTCTCCACTAGGTGCAGAAACTTCATTTTCACATGCCCATCCTTCCAACTATAATAGCGTAAGTCATTATAAAGCCTCTGTTAGCTCATCCTATTGCTCCCTAGTACATACATGACCATGGTTCTGGTTGGATTTAGAAAAGTGCTTAGCCTCTTCACAACTACTCTACAAATAAGAATAAAAATCTAACTATTTAAAGAGAAAATGAACTTATTAAAAAATATTATGTAACTCGGACTATCTTTGAAAGGACTAGAACATCAAATTTAGAAGACACACTATTATAAAAAAGAAAAAGAAGCCCCACACCACATTGCAGCAGTAGCTGTATAAGGTTCAACAGGCCTGCAAGCACTTGGCAAAGAACGAGAAACATTGAGGAACTAAGATTTGAGCTTGGATCTAAGATGCACTTTTTTTTTTTTTTTTTTACTTCTTCCCAGCTTCAGATCTCGTTTGTGTTACCAGTATTAATCACATGGAATGGGAAAAAATTTGTAGGGTATTCATGTACTCTAGGATGACCGTCAGGGCATAGGTTATGAGTTTTGATCAGAACTTGTGTTTGTCTTCCTCTCTGCACAACATGTTCATTAACTTGGCATCTGATCAGCACTAGCTTAAGAAACCTGGCCCTGACTTCCTCTTTCACGACACTAGTAGCTTTACTACTTGAATTAATTAGCATAGAGCCTTATGTTAAATACACAACATGCATTCAGTTTTTTACAAAGCAAAAAATTTGAAAACAGCACAGAATTGAAATTTATATTTAAATGATGAGACAGCCAGAAAATATAAAAAGAAAAAAATACTGTCCCATTAAAAATGGCACATATAGTCAGCCTGTTTCAAGTACAGAGCTAAATAGAGAAAAAAGTATGGTATTTTCCTAATAGACGGTGATGATGATGATAATGATGATGATGATGATATAGCCCAAAGGATAGAGTGATCAAAAATACTTTATGTTTTAACTGGACTTGTTGTTCTATTGATGCCATGTGGAAATATATTGATTTATCTAGTATTAGTTATATGTTACACATATTATACAGTAAATTTTTCAATGGAAGGTGGTTCTTATAGATATTTTTCACATAATAGTAATTGACAATAAAATATAGATATGTAGATTTACTGGAGACAAGAAGATAGCATTTTTATCAAACCACAGACATAGGAATGTGGCATTTTTTAATAAATCATAGAGTTAATGATATTTGAAATAAAAATAAAAATTTATATAAATTGCTTTATTTTATACAAAATAGAGTAATGTTTCCTTAGTTAGTTTTATAATTATGCTGTAAAGTAGTTCATTATGATCTAATAAATTACATTGTGAAAATATAGTTGTAACCATTACTTATAAACACATTTTTTGGTAATATTAATTTTTGTTAAGGCTTTGTCTTCTCTCTTAAAATTTATGGTGCTAGACAGTCTCTATCCACCTACTTGATATATATTTGTTTTGATGCTGTAAGATAAGATACAGTTGCATATATTACATTTCTGATTATTTTCCAAAATCTTATAAGGTAGGAGAAAATCTCAGAAGGTATGCAAATATATCACTGCTGACATTTCTCCAACATTTAAAGCAGAAATCCTTTGGGTAAAATTATCCAGTATTTTTTTTTTTAATATTCTCTCCATTAAACTGAACTTTAAATAAATCAGTTAAATTTATCTTTTCAACCCATCTCCTATTAGTGTTGGAG
This sequence comes from Craseonycteris thonglongyai, assembly GCA_004027555.1. Lineage (NCBI taxonomy): Eukaryota > Metazoa > Chordata > Mammalia > Chiroptera > Craseonycteridae > Craseonycteris > Craseonycteris thonglongyai. The sequence goes on along the minus strand of PVKE010037240.1, from coordinate 2,552 downwards.
AAAAATATTTCCACATTTTGGTCTACGCTGATTAACTTTTTTTCTCCATGTGTAAATATTACCCTATATAAATGGCATTTGTAATTTACTGTGAAAACACATGCACATGTTTACACACAATTGCAAAGAAAGCATGAAGTGTCTAATTTTATATTGTGATATCTTTAAAGATGAGGTTAAGATTCCTTTTTTCTAATTCAGAATGTTGAAAGTAAAATATATGAAAATGACATAAGTGTCAGAGTATCTAAGTATAGACTTTCTTCTTTATGGTCATCATTTATTCATTCAGGATTTAATTCAACATATTAATTTTAATTTTCTGCTTTCATAAACAAGAAGATGAAAATTTAAAGTAATTTTATTTTGGTCCTGTTATTACAAAAGTTCTTGATCAGTGACATATATCACTTTTTCTTAAGTGAACAAAAACAATTAGCACATGTGGAGATTTCTAGGTTGATGTAGAACACAGATAAATGTAAGATGATTGGGCAGACTTAGAGCTTACTTCATCAGATAAAAAAATCTAAGTAGACAAAAATATATTCCACTATCATCAGTGCCATACTCAGTACTACTACTAAATAATTCTGAGAGCACAGTGGTATCAAAAAATATTTCCTGATTTTTCAAATTAAAATTTTGAGGTAATATTGGTGAATAACATTATATAAATTTCAGTCCATGAATGTGGAATATCTTTCTATTTATTTGTGTTGTCTTCAATATCTCTTAATAGTGTCTTATAGTGTTTCATGTGTAAGTCCTTCACATCCTTTGATAAGTTTATTCCTAGGAATTTTATTCTTTTTGTTGTGATTGCAAAAGTTATTGTTTTTATTATTTCTTTTTCTAAAGTTTTGTTGTTAGTATACAGAAATGCAGTGGAGTTTTGTACATTGATTTTGTATCCTGCAACTTTACTGTGTTTGTGCATTGTCTCTAATAATTTTCTGATGGAGTCTTTAGAATTTTCTATATTAAAAATTATGTCATCAGCAAAAAGTGACAATTTAACTTTTTCACTGCCCATTGGGACACCTTTTAGTTCTTTATCTTGCCAGATTGCTCTGGGTAGAAATTTCAGTGTTATGTTGAACAGCAGTGATAACAGGGGACAACCCTGTCTTATTCCTGATTTGGGGGAAAAACCTATCAGTTTTTTTTGTTCCATATATTAGCTGAGGTTTTGTCATATATGACCTTTATTATGTTGAAATACTTTCCTTCTATACCCATTTCATTAGTGTTTTGATCATTAATGGATGTTACACCTTGTTGAATGTTTTCTCTGCATCTATTGATATAATCATATGGTTTTTACTTTTTATTTTGTTTATGTGGTGTATCACATTGATTAATTTGCGTATGTTGAAGCATCATTGTGCCCCTGGAATGAATCTCCCTTGATTGTGGTGCACAATTGTATTAATGCATTGCTGTATTCTATTTGTTAGTATTTGGTTTAAATTTTTTTCTTTTGGGTTCATCAGACATATTGGTTTCTAATTTTCATTTTTTTGCATTATTCATACCTAGCTTTGTATGAAGGCAATATTTGCTTAGTAAAACGAATTGGAAATAATTGCATGTTCTTCAATTTTTTGGAAGAATTTGAGGACAGATATTTAATTTTCTTTGAATATCTGATAGAATTTGCTTGTGAAGCAGTCTAGACCTGTACTTTATTCCATGTTCATGAATTGGAAGAAATGACATGGTAAAAATGGCCATATTAACCAAACCAATACACAGATTTATGTAATTCCTCTCAAAATCCCAAAGATATTCTTTTAAGAAATATATTTTGAAAATCATCTTATTTGTATGAAATCACACACACACTGAAAAACAAGATTGACAAAGAAATCCTGTAAAAAAAAAAACAACAAAGATTGGAGGTATCACACGACTCTATTTTTATTTATACTACAAAGTGTCAATAATTAAATTAGCATGGTATTGGCATAAGAGCAGACATACAGACCAATGGAACAAAATAGAAAACTCAGAAATAAGCCCCAAAATATAGAAATAGATAATTTTTGACAAAGGAGTGAAAAAATATACAATTAAGAAAAGAAAGCCTCTTCAGAAAATGGTGCTGGAAAAAATTGAAAAAAACACATGCAGAAAAATGAATTTGGACCATGAGTTGTCAGCATATACCAAAATTAACTCAATATGAATGACAGACTTGAAAAAATAAATTTTATAGAAAAAAGAAACATTGGTACTAAACTTAAGGACCTTGATTTCTGGGAGTACCATTTTGTTGTCTATATCTATGAGTTTGCTTTTGTTTTTTGTTACTTTGTTTTAACTATTTTTTGGTTTATATTCTACATATGAGTGAAATGATATACTTTTTGTTTTTTCCCTCTGACTTATTTTACTTAATCTAATATCCTGATGACATATCCACATTATAGTCATATTTCATCATTTACATGGCTGAGTAGTAATATATACAAGGTATGTCCAGAAAAAAATCTAGCCATAAACACCTGTATTTTTCATATTACATGGCTGGATATTTCCCAGACAAT
>PVKE010037239.1:0-16000 GCA_004027555.1 Craseonycteris thonglongyai | reverse complement strand
TCTCTCTCTCTCTCTCTCTCTCTCTCTCTCTCTCTCTCTCACACCTTCTCTCAAAACAAACAAAAAAATTAATCTTAACAAAATAGAGTGGCATGATAAAGAGTATTTGGGTGTGGATGTGCTTTAACTAGGGCTATCTATGAAGACCACTCAGAGGAGTGCAGACTATTCAGGTGGAGACTTAAGTAATGAAAAGGATTGGCAGGATTGAGCTTGATAAATACAAGATCACAGAGACAATAATTGTGGATGTGTCCAGTTCGTAGGTGAGGTTGAAGAAGGTGATAAGGGGCTTGTCTGTCTGAATGCAATGTCTGAAAGTCCCAGTAAGAAGTTGTGATTTCAGTTGCTGTGGGCAGTCCCTGTAGGGTTAGATTATCATGATCTGGAGGACTATGACCCTTATCAATCACTTCCCATTTCTTGCCTCTTTGGGGATCACTACTTCCTGTCTCCACTCTTGCACCCCCATGGTCCATCCTGCAGGTTAGGCATCAACATTTACTATTAATAATATTCACCATTAAATGCCCAAATGTAATATTTTTATGTTCCTGTGAGCAAAAAATGTAAAGTAAATTTATGTATTGAAAGCAGATTCTCCTTTGTGGCTTGGACAATAAAGACACCTACTTACTTTTGAACTAGATGCCACTTTATCTCTTTTAACCTCTACTAAGCTGTTAAAGCATATTTTCATTTTAGGTTCTCATTCTAGTTTCCTAAAAACATCTTTTCTGATTGTGAAACTAGCAGGAAAGACACTCCACCAGGATCTTGGCATAGATCGTGGTCCACTGAAATGCTATAATGAAGGAGAGCCACGTGGTATAACAAGTATTTTCAAAAGTATCAGCAGTGGGGAAGCCGGGATGGCTCAGTGGGTTAAGCGCTCATTTTGCAGCCCCAGGGACCGAGGAATGAATCCCGGCCCCGGCCCATGTGGACCCATATGCTGAACTGGGGAGTGCCCCCAGTTCAGTTCTCACTGGGGTGAAGACCCCGGCCCAGTCCCTGCCCTGTGCAGCCCTATGCCCATCCGTGGAATGAAACTATGTGGGAAAAACAAATGATGTGCAACTATGGTGACTGTTCTGGGCCCTCCCCCTTCTCTCTGTCTCTGTCTCTGTATCTCTCTCTCTCTATCAAAACAATAAAAATAAATCTTAAATATTTAAAAATTTTAAAAAAGTATCAGCAGAGTTAAAGTAAACCAATAATGGAGCAAGTGGTACCCTGAGTCTACCAGCTATATGAATCCTAAAAGAGCAAGGAGGTGAAGTGATTTAGTGCAACTGGAAAGGAGCTGACATGTAGGACAGGGTTCCCCTGCAAGAACTGTGGCCAGTGGAGGAGGGATATCTCCACCCCTCATTAAGGCAGCAAAAATAAAGGAAGAGAAATAAATGCCCTGACCCCACTCTCTGCTCCTGAGGTCCATTTGGCACTTTCCATTGGTGAACAGATCCCGATCCAGAAGGCAAGAGAGGCCAATAAGACAGTCCATAAAAATTTGGCTTCTAGGACACAAAGCCAAGTGGCAAAGGATGTACTATGGATCTGGTAGGGCACATGGAAAATATCCAGCACACAACTTAACATGGGGTCACGAGACCCTCTCTCTTTTTATCATATGTGCTCCTGGCCCGGGGTTGGCAGCCTGTAGCTAAAAGCGTTTTTCTATGGTCACAGGAATCACTAGGTACTTCTCTAGTACTCGTAGATGTACAAAAGCATTAAGAACTGGTCCTTTCTTTATACCTTCCTCTACAACAGAGCTCAGTATATGTCAATTAAAATATTAATCTATCAGTTTGGAAATGCAAATCATTTAAAATCACCAGTACCGTGTAATGTAATGTAGAACGAGCATTAGAAATGATCATTCTACTAATAAAATTTCTATGAAGAAATAATAGGATTATCAATCGTCTGCTAAAAACAGGTCTATGGGGTATCAGGGCAACTATACACAAATGGAACAATTAGAAGACAGAACAAAATAGGAAGGAAACAGGTCTTTCATGTTTTCTCTTCTGATGATTTCATCACACCAACAGTCATGGCTCAAATGAAAAAACCCAGAGGATGAACCTTGCTATTCTAATACCAGAGTTCTAGACTATAACACAGGTCTGCACAACCATGAGACCTGATAGCTGTACTTCAAAGTGGCCATACTTATCTGTCCAGGAAGACACAGCCTGAGAAAGCCAGACCAACCCTGTAAAAGTTTACACATGAACAGAGTAGAAGATGTGGTCTACAGACTACCACCTGGACTAAGGTGCCGCTTCTTCAACTGCAATCATGGGTTTTGGCAGACTAATCCTGTTAGGTGGTGTTTAGTTTCTTTTTTTATTGTTAACTTTATTATGGCTACATTGGTTAGTAAAAATTACATAGGCTTCAGGTGTACAACTCCACAGTACGTAGTCTATGTTACAATATACGTTCATCACCTGGAGTTAACTTTCTTTCCATCACCATGTATTTAGCTCCCCTCCCTCCTCTCCCACCCTCTCTCCACCTCCTTTTAACTAACTTAGTGTCCACCTCTTTGTCTACTTTTCCAGGACGAAAAAAAATGACTCAGTCTATTCACATACTATAGAAATATTTGTTATTTTCCTTATCTCATAACAGTTTTTTTTCACATAGTTAGGTGTATTATATGTAATATGCAAGCCTCTATGAGGTTCATTGTAGTTTATTGGCTTATTTTGAAATGCTAAGATTGATTTTTTTTCAATACCTGTATTAAAAATTCAATTCAGTAAATTGTCCACTACTTTACCATCAATAACCTATCTTAATATTAAGACTTAGATCCTATTTTTAAATTAGTATGCTAAACAATGAAATAGGAAGGGTTTCATGCCCTTTAATCACAACTCAACAAATGAAAAAATCAAACAAACAAAAAACAAAAATCAAAAAAAGCGGAAACAAAAGAAAAAAAAAATACCATAGAGCAACGGTATTTTTTCCTCCATTCTTGAACAAGTATAAGATTATATTTGAAGTCTATGAGGAATAGAGGTTGAGATACGATATCATTCACAAGATATGAGAACCATTATACCTGAACCTGATATAATTTTCTTTGCTTTAAAAGTTAAACAAACTCCAGATGCCTAATCTCAAACTTTCTGTGAGACAGGAAATAAAAAAGGTGATATGAGATGACTAGAAAATCATATGTACAATTAAATACTGATTTTCCAGAACATTCTATCCAGTTCCACAAGCTGCAAAGGCAGAAGTGCGCCATACCAAGTTAATCTTTGGCTCTCAAATCTTTCATAGCAAGATATATTAATACTTCATCTCCAGTTGTGCTTTTCTTCCACTGACCATTTCTTTTGCAGCTTATAATTGAAGTCAGTTTTTAAATCCTGAAAGTATATTGCAAAATGAAGCATATCTTTATTTTCTGGACCTTTTCCTCATGTGTTTATAGTTCTCATATTAAGGAAAAGCACATGGCAATGATTATGAAATTGTTTATTAGAATAATTCTTCCTCCTTCCTCTACTGCTGTGTGCCACTTCCATCCACGATCCCAATATAATACTTAGTTTTCCTCCTTTTGGGGGTTATGAAGCCCCTCTGTGTGTCTAAGGTCCCTTATCTGTAAGTTGAGAGAAGTTGAGTAGATAAGTCTAAGTTCCCTTCTGACTTTGGTTATTCTGAGATTTTAAATATAAATAGCCTGCTAATTGTTGTTATTTTTCTAAATTATGTGGATTCTGTTTTCTGTACAATATTGTGTCTTTAATTTCTACTTGAAATGTTTCTATAAGGTGAGAATGCTTATGAATCACTTTTTAGATCTCTGCCTTATATAAGACTATGACTACTTTTTTAAGTTACAATAACACACAATTGTTGTATTTGTTCCTCTAGTAGTAGTCTATCCAATCATCACCCTGTGGTTTAAAGCACTTTAATATCTCACAGACTTTTTACCACAGTATTGTTTAACAAATCCCTTTGGTAACTTCCAAAGAAGTGAAATATCATCTTCTTTTTCTCTCCCTTAATATATAAACTAGCAAAATTCTACACATACATACACACATACATATATTTCAATGATATCCCTTTTAGCATTATTTATTAAAATACTCCGTGTTAAATTAACTAATAATATAAATGGAAACTAAGCGGGACTTCTACTATATTTGTAAATGAACAGAGCTATGCACAAAAGATCAAAATTGCATCTTGCAGAATTTTACATGCATTAATATTGTTACAACTATATGTGAAACATGAAAAATAAAATGTAACATATCTTTACTTCTTTTAACCTCTTTCTAATGGATTTCTTAAATTAAGGAAAAGCGCACTTATTTGCTCTCATAAAACTTGTCTTCTTATATCTAACATACTGCATAGTTCCCAAAAGGTGGAATGAAGGTGGAAAAGCATTCACTGAAGAAAAGTTTCCTTGACTAGGGTTCATTTTCCTAATACAAGGATTTCTGAAGACAGCTCTATTTTAGTTATGTAAAGCATGTTAAAAAAAAGTGGCATATGCTCAATCAAAACTGAATTTGAAATTAACCTGTCACTTTAGACACCACAATTTAAAAGGAAGGTTAGGATTAATTAAGGAGGGTGACTTTATTCAAAGTCTCCACGCTGGAACTTACTGGCTAATAGTCTACTAGAGTCTTATGTAATTTCAAAGGAAAGAGAAAGAGAATTAAAGCAAAACAAAACAAAAAATACCTCTTATTTTTATTGTTAATAATAATTCTATAAAATAGAAAACATCAAACTATAATTTGAAAATAATGTGTAGATAGACCAAAGACAAATTAATTTACATGTATTTAAATTTTAGTTTAAACTTATAAAAATCTATAGAAAATGTATTTTTGAGGAATATATCCTGAATAATAACATAATAGCTTCACCAAGGTGTTGTTATGTCTTGAGTCATAATTTTCAGCAAAGCTGAATATAATTAACTGTGCTTATAAATAAGAAAAATAAAATATTCAATAAATTATCACTTTTTCCTATTCAGTACACAAGCACAATAAAAAATACAATGCTTGCTTTAAAATGCCTTTTTTTGCAAGTTTATTATAAAGACAGCAAAATTACTCAATCCCATGTTCCCATTTTTTTTTAAGCAATCAAAGTTATGCTACTTATGAAGACAAAGAAAGGGGTCAATATGTTCAAATAAGAAATTAAAAGGGTTTCATCGCTTAGCTAAACCTCCTGTTTCTAGATGCATGAACATAATGATACTACTAAAAATGACAATGGAACTTTAGAGAGCTATCGAGCTATGAAATGAAAGGCATCATAAAGACATGTGATTAACTTATTTAAACTTTCTCACTGATGAACTGAGAAATACGTTTTCTTTTATTTTGGTATTATCATCAGAATCATCATATAATGAAAAATTCCTGAATGTTAAACCTGCTTCTAAAACATGACACAGCTGACAAAGTCATTTAACATATTACATCACTGATAGCCAAAGGTAGCACTAAACTCAGAGATATAAGAAAGCAATTGAAGATGAAACATTTGTATTTTGATTGTTTAAAAAATCATTCAAGCCAAGTTATCATAAACTTGAAAAAAAAATGCTGGCTATGGCAACATAGTTATAAGATAATCATTGTGAAAATCGTAAAAAATGTTTTAAGTTGATCAACAAATGGAGGCTAAACGACAGTAGTTTCAAAGGTTATTCATGTGGAGGCTTATCTGCAAAAAACGCACAATTATTAACATCCATTTCTTGCACTCAAATTAGAAGGCTAATTATTTATTAGGTATTGTAACAAAATCTGCTGGGTAAATCCCACCATTTCATTGGATGTCAAGAAGAAATGGCTCACTAATTTCTTTCCACATGCACAGCTCAAAATTCATGATATCGAAGTAATAAAATTACATTACTCTGAAAAAGAAAAACAAAACAGGAAATTTAGATTTCAAAAGTTGCTTGGAAACTGTAACATGCATCTTTTGTGAAATTGTTTTTAGTGTAGGCTTATTTATAAGGAGGGTCTTCAATAAAGAGTTGTAGCTTCCAGTCTACAAAGAGCCAAGATTTAAGCTCCATACATTTAGTTATTAAAATGTACCTGCATAATAACCATGAAAATTATATATTATCGTCACTATTATTATTGTGTCAGCTGGGACGCAGGAACATATACTTAAGATCAAATAATTACTCAGAGAAATGAAGGAATAAAATGATGTAACCCATTTTTTCCTAAATCAAATCAACACACTGAAATTAGGGGGAAAAGAGAGGAGCTTTTCCTAATTCTCTAGATAAATAATCAATAATTGAATGTTATGCAAGCAACAAAAATACCCTAAGTAATGAGAAGCGAAACTCTTGCCACAATAATGTGTGCCTAGCAGGCTGTATGTATGTTTACAACAAAAGAGAAATGAATGAATGAATGTGAATAAGTAATAGGGGAAGACAAGGTGGGAGAAAGAGAGAGGAAGAAAATGTAAAAGGAGGGTAGGAGGGCAAGCTAACCATGACAAACTTGACTTTTATTTAGCTTCTTCTAGATGGGCAACTAGATAGAGTTCCTCTTTCAGCTAAACTACAATTTTCCATTTGGTTTATTTTAGCTACTTTAAAAGATAATGCTTTCTAAATCACTAGGGTATTATTTCAATTACTGCTTCATCAAAAGAGTTAATGTAATTCCTTACTTACTCCCAAGGAGTAGTTTACACAATGGGGGAATTAGCCCTAAAATTTAGCGTGTGTTTTTTCCTATCATAAAGTCTACAACGTAGAAGTTCTGTCCAAAAACATTCATTTCCTAGAGCAATTTAACACTGAAGATATCACTATTTTATACACTGGTAAACACAAGATTTTAAGTACTGTTGCTTAAAATTTGTTTTAATAATTGAAGGAAAATATACTATTAAATTCAAAGCATGTTCCAAATAACCAAGTCTTAAATTAAGGAGATTCTCACAGGAGGAAGAAATGGAAAGTGCATCACTGATTGGTTTGGGAGGTAAGACAGCTCTTAATTTATTAATTTTCCTATCTTACTCAAATTGACAAATTAAAGGTGAAAAAATATTTTTAATGAAAAACTGTCATTAAATGTGTTACAATTATATGCTTTAAATTTAGTTTGTTCTTTTATTTACTAATTTAGTTCCATCTTTTATTTAAGAACCTTATAAAAGAAATAATTGCACAGTTGATACCTTTGCATTATTTAACTCACTTCCTTATCCAAGTTACTCATATATCACTCTTTTTTTACAGCTTAATAAAGAAATAATTTGCATATCATACATTCATCCATTTAAAGTACATAATTCAACGGCTTTAGTAGAGTTACAGGGTTGTGTGCATCACCACAATCTAATTTTAGAATATGCTTATCCCCCCCTGAAAGAATCCCCATGCCCATTAGCAATCACTCTTCACCCCACCCCACAGCCCGCAGCAACCAGGAATCCACCTTAGATATCTGCAATTTTCCCTTTTCTGGTCAGTTTCTATAAATGGAATCTAATAGCATATAGTCTTTTGTGACTGGCTTTTTTCGCTTAGCATAACATTTTCAAGGTTCATCCCTGTTGTAGAATGTGTCTGTACTTCATTTCTTATTTACACCGAATAATATTCTATTGTATGGATAGACCACATTTTACTTATCTAGTTATCAGTTGATGGACATTTGAGTTGTAACTTTGGGCTATTATAACGCTGTTATGAACACCTGCATGGACATATTTATTCAATATATTTCTGATTGTTATCTGTAAAAAAGACAACTTGCCTTTCTATTTCAAGAATATTATTATGCACAATAACACTTTACCTCTGGGAAACAGCTGATATATGGAAAACTTCCTGAGGCCTGTAGCCTGACATCTGGTAAGAGCACAAACAGCTGTATCCATGCACTTGTAAAACTGAAGTGATGGAAAGAATTAACACGCTGAGTCCACTGCCTTTGGCATATCAAGCTAGATTCCAAATTCTGCATCTTAAAAACTAGAACCTAAAACATGTATTGAAATGTCAATTTGACGGTTTAATATTTAAAAGAACATTTGTACAGCAACCAAATTGTGTGGCATATAGAAAATGCATATCAATACAATGCATATCTGTCAACTTTATCATTTGTTTTCCTAATCTTGATTGTGTAGGACATATTGCTTTGTTAGATAAATACTAGTTTTAGGTTTTTTGTTTGTTTATTTGTTTACTGATTCTAAATTACATCAGTCCAAAAAAAACCTTTCTTTAATCTGGACTTTTCCCAGCTTCCAAGAATTTTCTCCTCTACTGAAAATCGTTCGCAGTTTCCAGGCTGTACAAACTATTCCTTATCTGAAAGCCTTATCTGCAAAGCCTTCCCATGTGCCCAGGTTGTGTCCCCTCCCTCACATCCTCCTATAAAATTCAGTTCAAGTATCACCACATATATCACCTGCCTTTCTTCTACTCCTACATTGCCATCCCACTAAGATCACTGTTGATACCTTTCCTCTGCTACCATAACAACCAATGTGCATGAATATGCAAGTAAAGTAAAATATGCTAGAACTGACCATGAGATCTCTATCTTAGCAAAATTTATGTGCACAATGAAGTACTATTAACTTTAGGCACTGGGTTGTACAACATAGCTCTAGGAAATATCCATCTTTCATAATTGAAACTTCATACCAAATTGTACACACCAAACAACATGTAATTTTTTCTATTAACTCTACCTCACTAAAGCTGGTGAAAATAAAATGTGATTTATTATATATAATTCTATCTATTATGTATGTGTACCTACACATATAAGAGTACATTAAATCTATAAAGAGTTTCCCTAGGATACTCAAATTCTACTAGACTAGTGATTAGGGACTTCCAGAAGAATGGCATTATCGTCATTATATTAATGGGTTATAATATGCTGGGTTCAAATCTCAATTTGAAGTGATTTTTGGTTGAAAATAAAGAGGAGAAGAGAAAAAAGCTGATACAGCTTCCAAGTCTAAACTCCAGAGCACAAATCCACTTGTTTCTAAACACAACTCAAAATAGTTCCAATTTGGCAGCAGCTAGAGAAGTTATGTTATAGTCACGGTCTCAGGGATATAGGCAAGGCTGGATGACTTACAGAGCACTAACTAGATCACCTCCTGTTATAATACATTGTCTTCAAGAACCTAAAACTAATCAGTACAACATGGGTTTCATTAATTTAAGAGAATACAGCTTTCAATCCCATGCTGGCGAAAAACAAAATAAATGTGCCAATTAATTGGTAAGGCATCCTTGGGTTGTGTACTAAGTTCCGAACTTGAGAAAACATTCATTCAACCAGGAAATGATGCTATAATAGCAGAAGCGCCAGCAGGCGCAAAGAATGAAGCTGAGAGCAAAGTAGTGATAACTACATCAAAGGATTGTCAATGTACTCCAGAAGAATAAGGTCATTGATAGAACGATCCTTATTAAGTTTATAAAAACATTGGGTTCACCTTCAATGGGACAGTGTCCTTTTAACATTTACAATTTAATTTATGTCACTGATAATAAAACTTCAGACTGCATGCCAGTTGAAATACTGGAAAAAGAAAAAGGGAAAGAAAGTCATAAATATATAGCTGATTAGGGTTTCCTGATTTTAAGGCACAGATTAAATAGCAAATCTTTCACCAAGGCAATTTTCTCTGCCCCTATTTTTGGAAACTAGCAACTGAAATTCAGAGTGATTGCATCGTGTGTTGGACAGTAAAAAAGAATAGTGTCGTTAACCTCATAAAATTGTTTAATAGTCACCTAAGTTTATTTGTAAATTTATAATCCTTCTGATAGCTTTTGATGAATTGAGTAAAGCAAAGGTTCTGCAACATAGATACCGGTAATGTAAATTCAGGTGCTGTGTCAGTAACTGCAGCACAAGTTGCTTACCTTGAATGCCACAAAACTATATCTTTCCTCCCCTCTGTAAGCAAAGTTTATCATAAAGAAGATAGAAATACACTGACAACAAAATCACATAGGGAAAAAAAAATTGCCTTGTTTTCTGAGCTAAACTCTTCTGATGAGAACTTGAAACCCTGTGAGTTGGGAAACCACAATCTTTCAAAAGTGGAAAGCTGCATTACAAAGTAACGGAAAGGCACTGGGACAAGAGATAAGATCTGGGTTCTGCTTCTCTCTCTGCAGCGTACTGTCCTTGACCTTTAGCAAGTTCTTCAACCTCTGTGAAACCTGCATGTCCTCCTTCATAAAAGAAGCTAAGGGTACCTGGGCCATCTAGCTCTAAATGAAAGGTAGACAAAAACAACATGAATGCTTTTAAACATGTGTTAAATGTTTTATACTTTTAAAAAGTACAAACCCTGGCCTGTAGTTTCAAAACATATTTAACCTAAAGCTTCAGCATAAACACAGTGTGACGCTACAGAGCAAATCATTTTAATAAGACATTGTTGGCAATGTCACTGCTCGCAGAAATAGGCTATGAGGTTTTAAGGCAGGCTCATGGCAAAACTGGGAAAACCATTGGGTTTTCTTCACGAAATAAATGATGCTCCTGTGGTTTTGCCCTTCCCTTTCAGTTTGACAGTCTCTCTATTACAGTAACTCATCTATGAGTAGCCCACCCTTCCTCACCTCTCCTGGCTTCTCCTGCAGGCTTTTAGGCCCACCTCTGCTGTCCCCTACTCTCCACAAACTAAAGCTATTGCCGAAGTGCTTGCATCTACTACCTGCTTTTGCCACTGTTGTTCTCCATACTCTTCTCCCACATAAATTTACTTAAATTCCATTCCCTGAAGACTAGGTGTTTGGTTTTTAATACTGAATAAAATATCTAATCGGATATCCAATCTACATTAATGTACTAATGTAATAAAGTTAAAAGAGTTGCCCTCCTCAGGAACTTAAATATTTTAGCCTAACTTATGCCCTTAAATAAAATGTCTTTATAGTGGGAATTTTAGTAGTTAGTTGGGATTATATTTCATATACATATTTTAATTAAGTAGAATGTCTGTATACAAATCATATAGAACACACAGGTATATAATTAATAATTAGGCTTGGTTTTCTGTGTGTTTGTGTATGTGTGTGTGTTTGTGTGTGTGCGTGTGTGTGTGCATTTAAATGGAGAAGTAGAACAAACATTTTTCAGTTTCTAGATGTAAATTCATAAAATTCCATTTAGGAAATTCCTTTTGAACAGTGTGAAAGAATGACTTCAGGCTTAGTTTTGAAACAATTAATTGGACATTAGAATAAGTTTATCTAATTTGAATTAATTTGATTTTCTAGATAAGAAAGCTCCTGTAACAAAATATGTACTAGCTGTAAAAATTCTACCATATAAATCCATATAAAATTCAATTCACTTTATATACCTTTTTCCTGCTAAAAACTAAGCTTTGGCTTGTTTAAATTCTAAACAAGTAATTGCAGACTGCTCATCCATTATATCCAAGCACTCTCTCCCCGTACAGGATCCACCATGGTAATAGTTCTTTCATCAGCGCCTAATGGTTTGTTTCAAATAATCAAAGTAGTGTTTATATCACTGTCCTCGGTTGCAACCATTTTGTTTTCAGGAGAGCAGTATGGTACATGCTAATGTCACAAGTGATAAATCAAAGTAAGTACATTTGTTTTTCTACCTTAACCATTCTATTCAGTGCCACTAACAAAAATACATGTTGGCATTTGCACTGATATACTTTCTATTTGAGACCAACTCGTAATAAAGATTCCCAAGGAAAAATACATATGCAAAACAGATGGCTAGATATAAGTCTTAGTTGTATGAGAAATTTCAGTGTTAAATGACTGTTGATGTGAATTAATTTGTAAGCTTTACCTAGGGAGAGAGTAGAAACAGAGGAACATTTCTACTATAAAAGATTGATGATCGTCTTCCACGTATGAGGCATCAAAATAGCTTACTCTCCTAAAATCACCATATATTTTAAGTAGATATATTAATTTATATTTTTACTATTATAAATAGTGAAAAGAAAGTAAGAATAAAAGCCTCATCTACAACATTTACAAATTCAGAAGAGGTCTGAGAGATTGAGATTAAATATCTTATTTGTATATGCAAAATTCTTGTGGCTATGAAAGGGAGACAGACAGAGTAAAGTTAGTGTAAGTTAGAATAAGAACTCTATTACTACTGTCCTGGTTACTCTTTTCAGCTTGAATTTGCAATGATATTCTGAGCTTTTGTTCTTTAAGCCAACAGAGGCTGTGAACATCAGAAGAGTCATGTTTCCTATATTCAAAAAAGAACTTGGATATTGATCATTTCCAGTTTCCAGTTCATAGAGTAGCACTTTTAGCAGCACTCGAAAAATTCTAAGGCACAGAGACACAGTTGAAATCTGCCTTCTCACCTACTTAAGCATATATAAATGAGGAAGAAACAAAGAGAAATTGACAACTGGAAAATAAACTGAGATGAATTAAAGACCCACTATGTTTAACAGACCAGTCTAATATCCTTCGAGACTCAGTATTCCCTTTCACATTCATCTTTGCTCAAGAAAGTAAATGAGAGCAAAACCACAGGGTCTGTACTCCTAAAGGGAAAAGAAAACAGACAATGAAAACAGCCTGCAAAGTCCATCGTATGCCTAATAAAAAAAATGAAGAACCACAAACTCTGTCTTATTTACCTTTGGGTTTTGAAACCATAACATAAAATATATCCTTAGCAATAACACCTCACTCTGTTTAAGTGATGGTTTCTTCACAATCAAAATTCAGTCAATGGCCTAAGACTGATAGGGCTTATCTCTAGATGTCAGCATGGTTGCAGAGGAACAAACTGACAAAGCAAAGGCGATAAGTTAGGGAATAAAATCCATTTAAATGGTAAGACCTCTGATTATGGTCCCAGCATTGTATGTAGATCAAATAGCGTTGAAGAAGGACCTTAAGTACAAATGACGAAATAATGTTAAAACCTTTTTTTCCACCAGCACATAAAGTGCTGTTAGGGCAAATGAAGAGGCACGTATCATTTTAAAATATCATCAAAGCTAGAGTTTTACTTCAAAATTTTGGCTACCATTGCCTCAGTAAACCTTAATCTAATTAAAGCAATTTTCTGATTTCTAAGTATTTCAAAGATGAAATTATTAGCCCTTCTCCTATCAAAATAGGTCATTTAAGATATTTTGTAACTAATTTAGTTTAAATAGCATATAAAAATAAACAGAAACTAACAAATACAAAGTATTATTTAAAAAATTAAGAATGTAAGAAACTGTAAAGTCTGCTAATAATTCATTCTAGACTTAATTGTATCTCTTGTAAACTCTTTTATATAACTGCAAGTTTTCTTTCATAAATCATTGCCCCTTGAGCTTGAGCCAATTCAAACAAAACTTGTCATATATAGTTTTTTGTTTTGTTTTGTTTTACCACATTAACATATGTACCCACCAGAGAGTTACTTTACTGATTCTGTGAAAGACCCCTTTCAAATGAAAGGCTTAATAATCTATCACCAAATCATGATTAATTTTCTACCACCATGCCACATACTAGGATTACTCCCAAATGTTCAGTTTAATTTAAGTACTTTCTGATTCATGGACTGAAGGATAACATAAAGCTATAAAAGGTAATCCAATCCTAACATGCCCTTAACCCCCATAATCTGCACTTCAATAGCAGAGAAACTGTATAGTTTTGAAACTGTAATCAAGAATTTTTTTTGCAAACACACACTGGAGCTGTCCTTTGCTCTCATCTCTTATTAGATTACAATAAAACGACCATGCTCTCTTTATGGTGGGAACAGAGCGACCCTGGGGTGATTTATAATCTTGTGAAACCCTGTCCACACTGCTGACCAGACTTTTTTTGAGGTCACTATCTGTTTCTTCAACTGATGTCTTCCTGCTGTGACAACACTGTTGGAGAGCTGTCAGCACACAAGAATTTCTCAGGCTACGTATTGTCTTTGAATGCATTTCTTGTGTCATTTCCATTGAGAAGCATTTGCGTGCGTGGTGTTTAGACAGCAAAGAATCTGAGATTTTTCTCATTAGTCTAAATCCTGACAAAAAGAAGACAACTAAATAGGAATAAATGAAGTGGATCTCTTATTGACAAAAGAGTGAATATTTACTTCTTCTAAATGTATAATATTTCTATTAAATACAAACAGTGGGCAACAGTTCATTTTTAAAATGGAAGTATTGTGTCCAAAAGTCAAATAATTTGGTGTCAATATAACATGTTAGATATTGTGAAAACCAAACATTAGCTGAAATGCTAAGAATGATAAAAAATAAGTATGTTTTGCTATTTTGCTTTAATGTGGAAAGCAGGGGGGAAGTTAAACTACAAAAATGTTCTAATAGTAATTTTTGATAATAAGTTGTAATATCTAATCCTGTCAAAAAGCCGTTGTAGATGAATATAACTTTTGTTCAATTTGGCCAAATAGCAAATGATTTCTAAAAATCAAGTAGACATTAGCGAGATTTAGAACTAGCTAACTTTTTTATGTTACAATAGGGAAACTAGTTCAAATGATAGATTTTGATTAATCAAAATAAGACACTTTCTACTAACTAAAATTAAAAAAAAAAAAATTTTAGAAAGCACGGTATCCAGCTTGTTAGTTTCAATTGAATCAGTTTGTTCTTCCATTTTGTATCCATTTTAATTGTACTTGGTTAAATTAAACAGGAAGCTAACATTGAATTACTTTGTTTTTATACTTAAATATTTCCTACTGATTCTACAAAGGAAAGAAATAAATGTCTTCATGTATTTTTCCCTTTCTTTCTCTCTTTCCTTCTTAATTAAGGAAAGCAATCTGATTGATTGATTGATTGATTGATTGATTTTTAGTAAGTAAAGTCTATTTCACTTCGGAATAAAATTAACAAAAAAGCCGTCCCCTCTTCTAAATGTTCTTTCCTTAGATCTGTTTGTGAAAAAAGTTTTGAAGGCTACAATGAGAAAATATTTTGTAGAGAAGAGTCAACATTGGTGTAAATTTTACACTGTAAAAGAATCCCAGAGGGTTAGATCCATTTGTAGCATTTGGGCCACACAGATTGGGAAGACTCGGCTGAGAGGTGCCGGTGCCAAAAGACCTGGGCCCATTGAATTATGGGATCTGTAGTCTATTGGCTATGAATCACTGTCACTCAAGCATGGAGCTCTGTTATTTTGAGGCAAATGAACACCACGTACTTTCACCCATTTTACTTTGTCTTCTTATGTTTAGTTGACAAAGATCCAAGTTTACCTTCTACAGATGAGAAGAAAACAAATGTTAACTGAAATTTCTTTGAAACCATCATAACAAATAAGTTGTGTTCCTTTGTTTCCATTTACCTTCTCCAAGGACTCTTTGAATAAAATGAATCCCCAAAAAATCAATTAAAATAGTGATGTGTCCCTTAGGATAGTTAGTTCAGCAGTCAGGGCATTTCTCAATCATCTCTTCATCTTGTGCTGAAGTAATACACATTTGTGCCATGTTTTTAAGTACTATAGTTTTCATAATGAGGCTGTTTAAAATTGAGCACTGGAAAGAGAATGGGTGCTGATACAGCAAGTGTTGTGACATAAAACTGGGGTTACAGATGAAACACATACTAGAAATGGAAAACTTGATTTGAGGCAAAATGGATGATGCCAGGTTCTCATATCACAAGCCAGTGAAGTCAACCAGACTCCAAGATCCTGAATATCCACCCACCTCATCTCTATGATCCAGAGCTACTGTGTCCAAGAGCACCTCTGAAAATACTATAATGGGACATCATTTCTGAAATCACTACCTATATATAAGAGAAAACAGTCCCAAGAATAAAGTCAGAACTTGAAGAATTCAGCAAATAATCCCACATTTTTTAAATATATTTATTTATTTATTTATTTATTTATTTATTTATTTTTGACAGAGAGAGAGAGAGAGAGAGAGAGAGAGAGAGAGAGAGA
>PVKE010037238.1:0-16000 GCA_004027555.1 Craseonycteris thonglongyai | reverse complement strand
TATAAAACGACTTTTGAAACGAAAAAAAGTCAACCGAAAATCAGGGGTCGTCTTATACACCGGAAAATACGGTAAATATAGATACAATGTATGACATTTAGCATCCTATCTCTTCTAGATTGTACTGTCAATTTTTTTTTTTTTAATCTATACCCCTGATAATTTTTGTTGGCACTTACTTAGAGTTTTAATACTGCATTAAGAAAAAATTTCTATCCATCATAATATCTTGAGTTTATAGGTAAAAGTTAATAATTTTATGTTTACCAATGAGTTTCTTAACCTTTCTAGACCTCATTGTACTTGGTTAGAAAAATAAAAAGGCAGGTATGCTGCGACAGGTCATTTCGAGATGCTACATTTAGAAATGGTCACAACTAATATTCCTAAACTCGATACTTTGAGAGGATTACGTTCATCCCTACTGAACTGCATCACCATTCATCTGAATCACCATTCACCAATCAAGTTTGGTCAATTTATCAGTCTTTTTTATTTGTGTAAGTGATCTGACCTAATGCTTTGAATAATCAGCCAACGCATTTGTCCAAAACAGTCCTACTTCATGTGGGGTAAAAGTGGAAATGGTGGATGTATGGAACTGCATGCTGAGTGATGCCTGAGCACCATGGATATAAGTGCCACCAGCATTCTGTAGAAAAGGACCCAGAGTGCCAGCCTGAGCTGCAGCCCAGGAAGGGACAGAAGGTGCTGGGGGAGGCAGATGGTGAGTAATTCTAAGAGGCTAATGAGGTTAGAGATAAGCCCAACAGAGAAGGCAGAACCTATAGAAGACAGAGTAAAACCTGCCACAAGTTTGGCAGTTTTTCAAATAAGTTAAATGTAGAATTAGATATGACCTAGTAATTCTACTTCTAGAAATATACCCAAAAGAATTGAAAATAAGGGATGCCAGTTTGAGTACTTGCCTTGCAACTGCAAGGTCTGGGGATTGAATCCCAGCCCCAGCCCATGCCAACCCACATGCTGAAAACTGTAGCACAATGGTAACCACTGTGATGGCAGCGAAGGTTCTTGCCTTCCTGGTTCAGTTTCCGCCCCATGTGGCCCCACATCTACCTGTGTGGAATGAAACTATGTCACAACTAATGATGGACAACTATGGAGAGTACTCTGGGCCCTCCTTCTCTCTCTCTCACCTTCTCCCCAATAATAAAATAAATCTTAAAAAAAAATAAGAATTGAAATTAAGTGTTCAAACAAAAACCTGCAAACAAAAGTTTACAACAACACAAAAAACCAACAAATGGAAACAATTCAAATGCCCATCAACAGATAAAGGGGTAAACAAAATGTGGTATCGTCATACAATGGAACACAATATGATATATTTGGTCATAAAAAAGAATGAAGCACTGACAAATGCTACAACATAAATGACCCTTGAAAATACTGTGCTAAGTTGAAAAAACTAAACAAAACAAAAACCAGAAACAAAATGTCATTCATAATATGAGGAAAGCCACCCCAAAATTGGGTGGGGGACTTGTAGTACAGGTTTCCCCTACTAGGTGAGATTGTTCTAAGAACACATCTGCATCAGTGTAGTAACTGGTGTAAAAGGTTGTGTTTGGCTTCCGTAAGGTTTTTGTTTGTTTGTTTGTTTGTTTGTTTGTTTGTTTGTTTTTGGCAGGGGAGGGTGGGTGGGGAGACTCTTTCAGTGCATTTTGTTTCCCTGAATAAAAGAAGTCCTCAAAGGGAAACATTTTGCCCATGTGAAAGAGGTGAAACAAAAAACAGAAGCAGCACTAAAAGGTATCAAAATTGATGAGTTTAAAAACTGTTTTGAGCAATAGAAAACGCATCTCATTAGGTATATTGCATAAAACCCGAGAGTACTTTGAATGTGACTTAAGTTTAAACATGTAAAAATATCCAAATTTTTATAAATAAATTTGGGTTTTATGATTCCGGTTATATGAAATGTCCAGAGTAGGCAAATAGTCCATAGAAATAGAAAGCAGAATAGTGGTTTTCAGGAAATATGGAGGATAAAAATAGGAAAGTGACTGTTTCATGGGTACATCGTTTAGAGTGATCAAATTGTGCTGGAACTAGGTAGTGGTGATGATATACGAATTGTAAATATTTTAAATGGAACTTCCTCACACACAATTTAAAATGATCAAATGAGTATGCCCACTGTCACTACTTCTATTCAACATACATGCTGGAAGTCCTAGCCAGTTTGTATATTGATATGTGTGTGTGTGCGTCTGTGTGTGTAATCCTAAATACTCAACCAAAGACTGTTAGAACTGATAATAAATTCAGTAAAGTTTCAGGATACAAAATCAATATCCAAAAATCAGTTGTGTTTTTATACACCAATAATGAACTACCTGAAAGACCAAACATGCAATCTGATTTACAAAAGCATAAAAAACAATAAAATACCTAGGAATAAATTTAACCAAAAAGATTACAGAACTATACATTGAAAATTATACAATACTGAAGAAAAAAATTGAAGACACATGTATATGAAAACATTGAGGATGCTGGGGGAGCTCAGTAGGATGAGTGCTTGCCTTGCAAGTGCAAGGTCTGGGATCGAATCCCAGGCCCAGGCCATGCAAACCCTTATTCGGAACTGCAGTGCAACTGGTAATCACCGAGATGGAAGAGATGGTTCTCCCCACCCATGCAGGAGGCCACCAGTTTGGTCCTCACTCTGTGCGGCCCCACACCCACCTGTATGGAATGAAACTATGTCTCATTAGTTCATGTTATTGGATTGGAAGAATTAATATTATTAAAATGTCCATATTACTAAAAGTGACCTACAGATTCAAAACAATCCCTGTCAAAATTTGATGGCATTTTCCATAGAAATATAAAACACTAACTTGAAATGGTTTAGAGACCTGAAACTGTACTCCTCAAACTAAACACGGCAAAGAGCTTCTTGACATTGGTCTTGGAAATCATTTTTTTTTTTTTTTTGGATATGATACTAAACGCACAGGCAACAAAAGAAAGAAAAGTGGGACTACATCAAACTAAAAAACTTTTGCACAGCAAAGGAAATCATCAACAAAATGAAAGAACAACCACAGAATGGGAGAACATATTTGCCAATCACATATATGAGAAAAGGTTAATATTAAAAAAATATAAGAAACTCCTATACATCAATTGCCAATTAAAAAAAAGAAAGAAATCTGATTTAAAAACAGGCAATAGATCTGAATAGACATTTTTTTTTTTTCAAAGAAAATACAAAAATGGACAACAGGTATATACAAAGGTACTCAATATCACTAATCATCAGGTCAATTCAAGTCAAAACCACAATGATATATTATCTT
The DNA here is from genome assembly GCA_004027555.1 of Craseonycteris thonglongyai. Taxonomy (NCBI): domain Eukaryota; kingdom Metazoa; phylum Chordata; class Mammalia; order Chiroptera; family Craseonycteridae; genus Craseonycteris; species Craseonycteris thonglongyai. The sequence goes on along the minus strand of PVKE010037238.1, from coordinate 12,668 downwards.
ATACCTGTTAGGATGGCTAGTATCAAAATGACAAGAGATAATAAATGTTGGCTAGGACATGGAGAAATTGGAACACTTGTGTACTGTTATTGGGAATGTATACTGGTACAGATAATTGAAAACAGTATGAAGTTTTCTCTAAAATTTAAAAATAGAATTACCATATTATCCAGCAACCCCACTCTGGCAATATATCTAAAGGAAATTAGTATCTCAAAGAGATACATGCACTTCCATGTTCATTGTAGCATTATTCACAATAGCAGAGCTACAGAAACCACCTACATGTTGGTTAACAGATGAATAGATTAAAAAAAAATGTGTGTGTGTGTGTAAGAGAGAAAGATAATGGAACATTATTCAGCCATAAAAAAATAAAGAAATCCTGCCATTTGTGACAATATGGATGAACCTGGAGGGCACTGTGCTAATGAGGTACATCGAACAGAGAGAGACAAATACTATACGATATCACTTATATGTGGATATTAAAAAAAAAAAAGAAAATGTTGAATTCATGGAATCATAGTAGAATAGTGGTTGCCAGGGTCTGGGGTTGGAGAAAATGGTGTTGGTCAAAGGGTACAAACTTCTGCTTATAAGTTGAAAAAGTTCTGAAGATCTGTGTACAGCATACTGACTACAATTATACTGTATTCCGTATATAAAGCATGTCCCAAAATTCATGCAAGATTTGAATTTTGCATCATTTGTGCAGTAAAGTGTTGCCAACGGAAAAAAAAGATAGTATGACAGCTGACAGTTCAGGGTTATTAAAAATGGAGCGCTACATAAAAGAACAACGCGTTTTCATTGTTGAGCAATGAAAATTTACAATTTTTAATTATAAACTTATTTTCTATCAAAATTACTTCTTGCATGAATTTTGGGACACCCTTTTACTTGAAAATTCTAAGAGAGTAGATCTTAAGTATTCTCACCACACACACCAGAAGGGGATGGCTGTGTTAATTATCTTGATGGTATTAAATATGAGTATTACAGTGTATAATCAAATCATAACATGTACACTTTAAATACATACATACAGTTTTATTCATCAATTATACCTCAATAAAGCCGGAAAACAATCAAATTATAAATTTGATGTTATGTATATTTTACCACAGTTTTTAAAAAGAAAAGTTAAAAACAAAGAAAAATATCCTGCTGCAGTTGAGGGAATGAACTGGATAGGGCCCTGACCAGGACATTTCTTTTATCCTCCTGCCCACTTCTGCCAGCCTTGTGCCCATGCTTTCCTGCCTCTAAGCAGAAAGGATAAGCCTAATGAGCCCAAGTGTCAGTGCAATATAAATTACAGCCATGGAAAAAAAAAAAGAAGCAACGTGATGCATGGCCGAGGATCTAAAAGAGAAACGTCCACCATTGTTTGTGATTATGGATCACATCACAATCTAATAGCAATTTTTATTTAATCAATAATTTCCATGCTGAACAGACGGCCCTGTTACAGAGAATCGACAAGCAGGTACTGATAGCGACAGGCCTTGTTATTAATCTTTCCTCCACTGGCTTATCAGCCAAACTAGTGTAAAAGTCACCACCAAGATGGATTTTAGAAGGCATCTTTCTCCTTCCCCACCCGCTCTGGTCTTTTTCCCTCTCCTATAACATATCACATAATGTGGACTCTACATTTATTTGAGTAACCTGGGGCTTGAGTGGCATAAAAAGGCAATTCACATTAAGCAATTTCACAAATCAGTAGGACCTAGACCATCGCTCAGGGTTAGCCATTAATCATACTTTTTCTTTGAGTTGTCAATTGCCAAAAGCTTTGTACAAATGTTGGCATCTGTAATTCTGTAAAGGCTTTTCATCTTGAAATAAGATGCTCTAGACTGATAAGAATAATCCCCTCCTGATCAAGAAAAAAAAATAAATCTGCATTTTAGCAATTAAAGCTGCTGCCAAAAGCAAAACAGCTCAGCATTGAGACTGCAGTGAAGTTTGTCTCCGCTCAACACAAGCACAGTGCAATGAGTGCTGTTTCATTTGCAGTTTGACTGCTTTATCTTGTGTAGAACAGGAGAGAAAAGAGCAAGAACTTATGTTTCCTGCAGGAAAAGGCACTGGAAAGACCTACTCTTCAGGAACCAGGGCTCTGTTGCCTGTCCTAGGAGAGCTCTCAGCTACTTGGGTCACATCATGTGTGCTGAGGCATAGAGGTAGCTAAGAAACTTGTCCATGCAGGTGGAGTGGAGAGAGCAGAGGAGACAAGGCTGGGCCAGATACAGAAAGAGACCACCTTGCCAACAGAATCCTAGGAAGTTCATAGCAGACAGCTATGCAGTGATGTCTTCCTAATTAGGAAGACATTTTCAGAACTTGAGATTTTGCATTCATAACCAGAAAAGAAAGCACACCAAAAAAAAAAAAAAAAAGATAATAATCACAATAACACAGTCTATAACTGGGCCCTAGAAATTTGACTAGCACTGGAAAAGGCATCTTCTATAAGTCATCAGAGATCATTCTCCCAACAAGCCTGATCATGCTACTGTAAAGAGACAATAGAATCGTAGGACCCTTACATAATGAGCCTGGGCCACACACATAAGACACAGGGCAGGGGGAGGGAGAGAGAGAGAGAGAGAGTGTGTGTGTAGGGAGGGTTCATGGGCAAAACACCTCCCGCATGTACTGTCAGCCACCCGGAATGTTCTCACTGCTCTCTGAACATCTACAACATCCACATTAGCTGTGAAACTATAATCATGAGACATCTCTGAACTATCCTCCCAAGTTTAAAAAATAATTTGCACTGCAGAATCTTACTTAGGGTTCTGACCCACTCTACCCCTGCCCTCTTCAACACACAGACTTACAGCTTCCTGGGCTTTGTAAAGCTCAGTCCCAATCTTTCTAAAGCTCATGCTGATTCAAGCCATTCCTCTAATCAGAAACATCTGATTCTCCTTACTCCACCTAGAATATGTCAGACTCAGTTTCTCATATCCCTAGCCCAGGAAATGGTGTTACTACAATCTTTAATCTTACTTCCCAATACCCCTGCCTCCCAAAACATTCTGATTCTACCACAACTGTATTATTTACCACTCTTCAACCCAAAAGCTTAGAATGAATCAATTTCTAATTACATCTCTAACCCAAAGAAGTATCAGAAATGCCAGACTTTGATTATAATTAGCCACTATCATAGATAAACTTCTCCAACATTTTCTGTTTCCATTAACTTCTTCCTCTTTTTGCTGTCTTTTTTGACATGGACTCCCCAACACCTCCCTCTATTTAAATCTACCTGTTCTTTAAAGACCATGTTAAAAGGCAATCTCCAGAAGGTCTTTCTCTCAATCCTTCTTCTGTACCTCACCTTACCTGTTTTTTCACTGCTCTGCCTGGACATCTTTAGCCCTCACAATAGACTGCCTTGTATGTTCCCCTTGCTCAAAGAGAGAGACACATGAGATCTGTGTCAGGTCTTATTCTCCCCAACCCCAAGTCCATAGATCTGACATGCATGAGGCTCTTTCCTTGCAACACTGTGCCTGCAATTTACATAGTGGCCACCAGGTGGTGATATGTTATAGCAGGTACACAGATGAGAGGGTACAATCAAATCAATGACAGATTTATATATTCTTTTTTAATTTTGATGAAAAGTCTCCTTAATCTCCACATTCCTCAATTATTTAGGTTTATTAGTCCTACTTCTCCTGAAGTCCATTCTTCCTTATATTTGAATAATGCTCTAGCATTTACAAAAGCACTTCTATGATATATGATCTCACTCTATCCTTACAAACATAAAACAAATTTAAAATCAAAGTTGTAGATTGAATTTACTCAAAATCAGAAAGTTTTTGGCATATATAGGAATAAAAGTTAAATCTCCAACATACCAACCAATGCTCTCTCTATACCTTGCTCACAGATTAGTTCTAGTTTTACTGGTAATGGGGAGGTGGGGTGAGATTAGGTGGGGGGCGGCGGGGGGGTGGGGGGTGGACTTACGTTTAAGGCCTTGGCCTATACATAGTCTTTTGAAGATATGCCACTTACAGTTCTGTTCTCATGACAACATTGTTTTAGAAAAAAAAAAAAATACACACACACACACACACATACATACACAGTATTTAGTTAATCTCAGAAAAGCCTAAATGTCCCTGAATCTTCAAAAAGTCTTCGCATAGAAGATTGCTTTCTGTTCCTGGAGCTCTGTTTTATGTCAAAGCAGAAGTCTGATCTCCAAACCTGCTGGCCATGATCTCAGGGGCTGAAGTCTGAATGACTTCCCTTGGTCTGCAAAAAAAAGGATAGAATTTTTCCACCAAGACCAAGGGTCTGGTTGGCAATAGGCCTTGCTGAGAACTAAGTGACTAACCTTAGCAAATGTAGTTTTAAAATTAAGCCCTGCCAATTTACACACACACACATTCATGTATACACAAACTCGCATTGCATACACACACATGCACACCCTCTAGGCACAAACATACATGCACATAGGCATACCACATACATATCTATTAAATAGCCTTTTGCTAAAGACTGTTTAGTGATATCATCTTTTCTTTTCAATCTCAACATCCTGAAGTACATTTAAATTAGAAAATGTATCTTTAATCACAATTTTTTTCCACTTTTTCCCTCACACTACAAGAGGGAAGATAGAAGAATTACAGGCAACACTGCCCCGGGAAGGCATTTGAAAACATCTGGAGACAGTCTTGTTGTCAGGCTGGGAGAGGGCATTCCTGGCATCTAGTGGGCAGAGGTCAGCAATGCTGCTAATAGTCGTACAATGCACAACAAAGATGGCTCTGCCTCAGTGTGCCCAGGTTGAGAAGTCTTAGCTTAGAATGATCATCAAGGAGAACTTTCAGGACAACAAAATCCATAACTGGACTAGACTGATTCTCAGCATAGCACAAGCCAGTGTGAGGAGGGTCTGGAGGACAAGGTATGAACCCCGGAACTTCTTCAGTCCTTCTCTCTTAGACAGCATCTTTATGCAATTATTAATTTCATGGTGACATGCCAACCTGAATAATGTCTGAATACCAACCTAAGCCTTATTTTTAGGCAACATGAATGAACCTGGAAGCTGGTAAATATATTTATACTTTTCACTTTTATAAGGATAATCACTAATATTTTATTAAGTATAATTTTTTTAGCTAATCCCAACAACTGTTTTATGAAGTAAAGGCTATTATCATTATTTCACAGAGGGAATGTGACATGTCTAGGGTGAACGGTAGGCCTTGAACTCTGATCTGTCAGTTTGAAACTCACATTGTACCATTGTTGAAGAATAGTAGTAAGCCAAAGTTTCTTTCAGATTGGGTGCTATTTCTTCTTATGAAACCAGCACTGTCACAACCACCACCACCACCACCACTATCATCATCATCATCATCATAATCATCATCATCATCATGCCTCAAAAGTTGATCACCATACTTTGCTTTGACCTTAACCACGTTTCCCATCTGTTTCCCAGAAGTTTTCTTGGATAACCCTCATGCACTTCTCCCTCTCCTGCGCCCCTAGAATTTCAGCTCCACTATTCTGGCTTCATTATGTCCTGCCTCCTACAGTTCACTGTGCTTTTATGTTTCTTTGTCTTCTCTTCCAATGAGAATGATTGCAGGGCCTGGTCTAAGTCCTGTTGGTAATGCGCCCACCACTATGCTGGGGATGTGGGCAGCATGAAGGCTGCTCCTAGGCCCACTTCTGGTGAGGAGTTGCTAAGAGAATGACTGTTAATGTCAGCACATACTTTTCTTGAGAAACAATCATGCCAGCAAGATCAGCTCTAGGCACCTAAATTTCAACAAGGTACGCAACCCGACTCAAACCGACTACCAACCCCTCCTGTATAAAGTGGGTCTACACAGAATATACTAGGGAAGCAACTATTGGCAGAATTCAAAAATCTCACCTAAGGTATCATTCAGAACCAATAAACAAGCTTTTGATGGGATAATCCTCCCCAAATGGCATAAACAGTTACTTAGATGAAGATTTTGATAAAATATTTCAAAGGGTACATACAATAAAACATTTCTGGGTGGGGGGTTGCACAGATAGCTCAATGGGTTGAGCGCTTGCCTGGAGGCTGCAAGGTTCAGGAATCAGGTCTCGTCCCCAGCCCATGAAAATCCATATGCTGAACTGCCCCTACCGGTAGTTTGGTTCCCAACCCACATAGCCCCACATTCACCTGTGTGGAATGAAGCTATGTCACAACTAGTGATGTACCACTGTGGAGGCTGCTCTGGGCCCTCCTCCTTCTCTCTGTCTCTCTCTCTCACCTTTCCTCAGACAATAAAATAAATCTTAAAAACAAAAATTGGGGTGGGGGGTGGGGTGCCAGGATGGCTCAAAGGGTTAAGCACTTGCTTTGTGGCCATAAGATCTGGGGATCAAGTCCCGGTCCTGGCTCCAGCCCATGCAGACCCACATGCTGAACTGGGGTGTGCTTTCCTTGTGGGAGGCCCCCAGTTCAGTTGCCACCTGAGGCATGCTTTCTATGTGGGAGGCCCAGAGTTTGAAGATGTGCCTCCCATGTGGGAAGCCCCTGGTCCGGTTCCTGCCCTGTGCGGCCCCACATCCATCTGTGTGGCCCCACATCCACCTGTGTGAAATGAAACTACAGTATGTTGAAAACTGATGATGTACAACTATGGAAACTGCTCTGGGCCTTTCCCCTTCTCTCTGTCTCTCTCTGTCAAACAATAAAAATGAATCTTAAAAAAAATTCTAAAAAAAAATTTCAAAGGGTTTAAAATGACTGAGCAAATTTAAGAAAGTAACTAAGACATTACTATATACCAGTTACAGTTTACTCAAAATATTGACTTGTTATTCTTTATTTAGGGGTTAAGATACATTACTAATGAGGATGTTTTAATCATTTCATAATTATCCAAGTAATTAATACCTTCCCCTGAAAAAATTAACCACAATTATTCTGGAGGGCGCTTAATCCACAGGGTAGAAAGAGACCCTGGGAAAGAGATGGCAAATACCTGTTTCCTCCAAAATCTCACCTGGGGCAGCCATCCATAACAGGCTGCACATGTCCACCCCCACCTCCTTGGCTGAAATGGGGTGAGAGCTCAGCACAGCACCCCAAGTGACTGCCAGCCAATAAGCTGGCACTTAAGATGAAACCTGTTCACCATCACTATCCAATTCAAACCCTTCACTTGCTTTTACTAAAACTGAGGACCCTAGAGACAAAATGTCTTGACCAAGTCCCATTTGCCAGATACAGACTGGGGAAGAGAATGGAGTTCCGATTTCAGTCAAGTGTACATGCATCTCAGTTCTGCAACAATGAATATAAAGCAAGCCTTACAGCTAACACAAAGAAGTCACAAAACCAAACAGTGCCACTCCCCTCCCTTCCCCACTCAACCCCACAACACACAAATACATAAAACAGAGACAGTTACCTCTCTTAGATTCTCTGTCTGTTTCTCATTAGGCCTACTACATGTGATCTCTGTTTGGCCTTGGACATTGGGGACGGCATTTATTTTCACGGCTGTTTCACAGAATGATAAGTGAGAAAATAATTCTCTAAAGGGTCAAATGGTTCCAGTGAGGTCATATGAAGGGTCAGAGCAGAGATGGGGCTGCCACTCAGAATTCCCCTGGCCCTGGTCAGCTTTCCCTGGTGGACCACACAGCCCTCCATGCCCCCCACTCAGTCTAATCTCCCGAGTGTCTTTATGGGAGCAATTTGTGCAGGTGAAATTTAGTCAATAACTTTAAAAAGAATGTGACCCTTGAGGCACAATTGTCAAAGGATGGCTTTGAAGTTGATAGCTCTTAGTCTACATTTTACATGAAATATTTCCAAATAATTAAAGTAACTAAATTAACTGGCAACTCCATACAGAGAAAATAAGATCAAAATCTCCACTCATTCGTTTTACAATTTATGTGCACACAAAACTAATTTCAGCCTCATATCTGAAACCCCTATCACATTTTAAATTCAATTTCCTCTTAGGTAAGGATGTACAATGCAACTTTAGCAAAGAGATCAAAATTAGATGGAAAACATTTAAAATGCAAATTTAGGATCACGGTACTAATATGAAAATAGTATCTTCACCACATCCTAACTCTTCTCCACATTTCTACAGCTGTATCAATTCTTCCCAGATTACATGTGCTTTCTTTATATCTAAATCTATGGTATAAGAAAGCAACTCACTTTAATGTTGCCAAAGTACAGAATTTGTTTTCAAGTAGTAGCAAAGGTGATTATATCTGTATTCTTCCAATAAAGAAAACTTCAACATGCTTTCAGACATCAAAATTTGCAGCATATGAAAACATTTAAAATGCAAGTAGGTGGTTAATCACTCTAAAAAAGGTGAATTTTGACATCGTGTTAAAAGATACAAATGGAGGACGGGTACAGAGACTGAAATGCCACCCAGTTGAAGCTGGGGCTGATAGACGCACAACTCATGTTCTCTGCTGTCTGGCCCCAAAGGCAGGAGACAACAACACCCACAATGCAACTGCCAAGGCCCTTTCTATGGGGTTATTCTTCTGGGGATTGGGTGAGAAATAAAACTGTAAAATAAAAACCAAAAAAACCAACAACAATTTGAGCTTTTAAAGAACCTCTGGAAAGAATATTGTATGTGTTTTCTTAAACTGAAATAGAAGTTTGGATCATTGTAATAAAGGGTAAGGAACTACAGCGCTGCAGCAAACAGGTGGCCATTAGGTATGGTGATTATATTCATTTTACTCATTTGCTTTCAGGTCCCAGCAGTGATGATTTTGAGTATGACCAGCTACTCAGCAGTATTAACTGACACTGAGATGTATACTCTTCACATATATTCCTTTTCCTTTTTTAAAAAGCCTTTCAAAATACCGGTGGTATACTCAGAAGCAAAGCATGCTGGTTCCTGAGAACCCGACACTAACATGTGCTGCATGCTGTGCATATTTCTGATGCTCAGTCAGCCAAAATCCAAAGATGTAACTGACTTCTAGGACATAATTAACACAAGAGGGACATGGGAAGGACTGGAAGGCTCTCACATCTGAGAGGGCAGGCCAGGATACAGAATTTGAGTTGTTTACATAATAACAAGAGTTCAATCAAACAAAACAAAACAAAAACAGAAACAACACTTTCAGAACAGCTATTCTACAAATTTAAATTTAACATTCATGTCTTCTGTAATGTATGATGCACACAATCAAAAAGAGGGTCCACTTAGAATTAAAAGGAAAATGTAGACTTTTCAACTTATTTTGAGATGTCTGAATATAAGCTTTCAGATGCCAAGGGAAGAGAAAGTGCTTGCATCTTAAATCAATAAGAGTCTTAATCTAAGGTACTTTAAATTAATTAAACTTGTACTGTGTATTCTTTTTACTCTCTTGATCCCTTCCATTTTAACTGACATTGGGAAAGGGACAAAGTACAAGACAAACCTGGTTAATGTATCTTCTTAGTTTTTGGCCATAGAAGTAAATTTATGACAGATTTAATACTAGCTTGAGAGTAACTAAGCCCAATTATAATTATCTTTCTGGGAAGAGAAATTAACTAAACATCCAGTGATAAAGACCTCACAACAAACCTAGAATAAACTCACAATTAGAGAAGTACAGAGGCTTGAAATAAAACAGAAGAGAAGGAAAAGACAATATTTAACCCATATGTTCAGACCGTAATGGGACAAGGTAATATTTTCAATAGAACACGGAGTGCATTACACTGGAAATGAGACTACCCGGCAGGCAAAGTCAGCTGAGTCCCTAATTCTCCTCTTCAACTTTGTGATTTGCTAATGTGAAACACATGTCTCCCTTTTGCACCAAGTTCAAATGACTCTGGAATTCCAACCGTGCAGCTCAGCGACTGAACCAGAACAAGGGGAGAACTTGTCAGGATTTAAGAGCTTTCAGCAAAGCCCTTCAATTGCAGCCAGCACCTTATTCCACGGAAGGATATCAATTATAGATAGTGACTTGCTTTAGCAGGCAGTCGGGACTGTCAGACACTAGATAGACAACCATGAAGAATCATGAATCTTTCTATTAACTGTAAAAGGAGGAAAAAGAATGGGTCATGGCTATAAATAAGGCACAGCATCAGAATGGTTTAACACCTTGCTTCTTGGTTGTATGTAGCATGAAAATTCAACTAATTCACAAAATGTCCTCTCTCCAAGGAAAGTCATAAGAAGGGAAACAGTTAATGCTTCCCTCTGTCCCTAAAGAAATGGTTTTTGCAACCGGTATTATTTCCACCTGCTACTAAAGTAATTAGATGGACTTGAAGTAGCTTTTTGTTCAATCAACAAAAATAAAGCACCATTCTATACAAGGCCACTGCGAATGTTACTGGATACGCCCAGGAGTATGAAGGTACTTATATGTCATGCAAAATAAAATCAGTTTAAATGCACAAATTTGCAATTTCCACACTCCAGATAATGAGCAAAAAGATAGTAAATAAGTGATATAAACTAGTATCTTTGCTTTTCTAAGTTATAATTTTTAATTTACCTACCTAAATTGACTTACTCATATAATTTATTTCAGACTAAAAATTATATTGCAAAGGTAATATATTAAATTTCCTTTTAATCCTGTCATGAACTTCTTCTAACTGATTTGGAATTTAAAAAATTCCACTGTACATGTAGTCTCTCATATTTTTACAATAAAACAGACAGCATGGTAGTCATTTAGTTGATAGTTAAGTAGTCTTACCTTGAAACTACTCAGATCTATTAAAACAACACCACTATCTAAATTTTTTGCTGCTGAGATTAAATACAAATATCTGCAATATTCACTGTTTTTAAAAAGCTTTCATATTAACTAGGCAGCAAAAGGTCATTTCCACAATCGAAAAAGTATTACCTCAAACCTGGCCTCTAATGAGAAGCACAATTTCCTTTAAATGTAGACTTCGAATAAGCTCCTATTTCATTCCTCATTTGATAATGGCTGAACTATAATCACAGCACTCCCTGGAAACTACAACGACTTATCAGCAGAAAAGGCACCATGAGATTGTGTCATCTTTCAGAAGGACATTTTAACAAGCAACTAGCACTGCCAACATGTTATGATGGCAGCTTTTATACAAACAATTCTCCTCATTTATGTTGTGCACTCATTATACCACTCAGAGTATTCTTGACATACTCTTTGGGAATATCTCTGCATTAAAAGAAAAATTCAAAACTTGTGGTTTTCATTAAAATAATCAGGCTTGGCTTAAAAATAACACTTGCATCAAGTTAAAAGAGAAAAAATAAATTAAGTTCATGGAAAAATCTGGAAATATACCTTAATTAAAAACATTTCATTTGCTCATTTCTTGCTGTGCTGCTTAATCTATAATTCTTCCTATACCATTATAAGGAGACACAATTAAAAAAGAAATGGGGATGGGGGGGAAACCCTGCTAACATCATGTAAACCTCAGAAAATTCTGTATATAATGGATCGCAAAACCAGCAAACCATTTATTTAACACTACAATATAACTTCGATGTGTGGAACATATTACATATCATGGGCCAAGTTGCACATAGCTTATAAAATATGTGGGATGTTGAGGAATTTTGTAATTTTAGTGTTTAAATGGAGGAGGGTGATCAAGAAATACTAATCATGTAAATATAGTGTTAGTATAAAAGAAAACAGAATGAAGTATGTGTACGAGGAGGGAATAACAAAAGCTGCTGTCAGATTTTCTGTCATATTAAAAGCTTATGAAACTACCACCACACTTAGCAAACCATCCTTAATGCCTTAATGGGACCCTGTCCTTCTACGCCAAGAGTACATGAGCTGCATCTTTTTACTCTTGATTATCTAAATGCTCTTCCATCTCAGTTGCTCATGGTCCCATTTCCCAGGGAGACTCCAATGGCATGACAGAATGTGCCAAACAAAATGAAACAACTGGGAAAGGACATATGACTAATCAGATATGTGTGCATGGTGATGAAGGAGTGTACTGCATCCTTTGAAATAATACACAAAGGAGAAGGGAAAAGACTTCTGGACATGGTATGGCAAAAGAAGGTGTGGTTCTCAATCTAACCACGTAGCAGTTTTCAAAAACAGATACCATTAAACACGTTTTACAATATATATCACTTTTTCCATAAAACTTAGCCTTGCAAGGTTTGACCTCAAGTTAAGAAGCTGTGCTAATGGCTTGCCCCAAGCATCTACCTACTAATTGCTGAATAAAATAATGGAAGATTCCTAAGGCTTAAAAGTAGGATGGGAAAAAGAATCCCCCATCTCTAATTTTTTCTACTGTAACTGGGTCTTGTAAAGGAGACTCAAACTCAGTTAAAAGGTTAATAATAATTCATGTTCAGCTTACTATTACTCAATAACCATCAAAGTCACTAACTCAAAATAGTGTTCTCTGGCTTACAGGATCAGAGTCATTACACTCTCTATTGAAGACTTTATTGAATTTTACACTAAGCTTTAGATGACTGAACAGGTCAAGCACCATGGCTCAGAGTTCTCTTTATTCTCAGAAAGTCATAAAGGCCTCTCTCCAGTTGCTAATGCTGCTAGCTAAGACACTTGACTCAGCACAAGGTCAGGGAAGCTGATCCTGCAGAAAGGTCACATAAGCCCAGTTC
>PVKE010037237.1:0-16003 GCA_004027555.1 Craseonycteris thonglongyai | reverse complement strand
GACCAGCAGAAGAACCTTGAAAGTCGAGGAAAGTTTGTTCCTCCCTCACATAGGCAAAGACCAAACAGCACCCAGTGTCTGCGATAGGAGAGAAGATTAATATGTTTATTAAGTACATTTCTGTTAGTACTTTATTACCTGGTACCCTATATTATGGGCAGAAGTGCTCAATAAATGTTAAGTTGAACTGATTTGTGTTGATAGTGGAAGCATTAAAAAGGTTCTTAAATTTAAACTATGTGATTCTATCTGATATTTGCAACATACAGTCTCCTAAATAATGTCTTCTGCCCTTCCATAGATTTGTGTTTCTTATCAATGTTAGCTTATTTATTTAAATTTCTTATATATTTACATGTAATATTTGCTCTTTATTTCTAGATATGGTGCACATACACACACACACACACAGTGTGTGTATATGTATGTGTGTTCCAAATTATCCAGAATAGTTCCAAATATAAATGTTATATCTCATTATCCTAGCTTGTGTCTTAATTTTAGGATCAGAAAATACGACCACCATCAAATAGACACCTGGATGAGGATCAACTCTGATAGCATTTATTATGAAAAGCAGCATAATCCCTTGTCTTAGAGCACTCGTAGCCAGATCATAGAAAGCAGAGTCTAGAGCCTGACTCAACAGAAGCTCCTCAGACCAACAGCAACGACATCTTCCCAACAGCTTGTTGAAAGGCAGAATCAGAAACCCCATCCCAGACCTCCCTACTGAATCAAATCTATGTTTTCCTTAGATCCCTGAGTGATTCATATGAGCTTGAAAGCTGAAGAAGCTCTGATAGAAAATTTAGAAGATGTACCTAATCAAGTATTCAAATTGAAAAGACAGAGATTATATTTGTTCTCTTGAGTTATAATTGACATATAATGTTATATTAGTTTCAGGCATACCACATGATTCTATATTTGTATATATTGTGAAATGACCACCACAGTGAGTCTACTTAACATTCATGACCATATATACTTAGAAATGTGTGTGTGTGTGTGTTGAGAAGGAACAGATATTTTATACTAAACACTCAAAAGATATACAAAGGTTTGGAAAATAAGATCCATAGATCTGAGAATCAAAAAAAGGGGGGTATTTCTAGCAAGAAAAGCTTAAACATCTAGTACTTGCCTAGGAAATTCAAGTTTAGCAGGTGGATGTTCACCAGCTTTTGTCCATATGAACCACTAGTAAAACAGAGAAAACAGACCTTTATTGAAGCACAAAGCACTTTACTTTCATATGAGGAAGAATTTCCTGCATTGAGAAGTATTAAATATTTAATGGTATTATTGTGAGATATTATGGAATTCTTTGGGGAACAAATTAGTACTTCCTCAGATAGATAGCTGTGGCCTGTCTACATTTAGAGCAGGATTAAATTGCATCTCAGGGTCTCTCTCAGCCTCAGTCCATCTACAAATCATCTGCTGAGTTCCGATGTCTTACAATGAGGGTTCAGTTTTCACCGGACCTCTTGCCCATCAGAAAATCTGTTGCAGATTACAAATTTAACTCCTCTTTGTCGTTTCAGAAAACGAGGAAAGTACTCTCTATGTAGTTGGCTGCAATCCTGTTTCCTTATACTTTATGAATATGGCTGGAAAAACTGGCTACTTTGTGGACTTCTTTGATATTTTCCCAAGAACATCCACTGGAGTGTGGCACCCATTTGTGACAGTGGCACCCCTGGGAAATCCCCTCAAGGGTCAAGTGATTCTCCATGAGCAGCAGGTAACGCACCCAAGGCCACTCACGTGGTACAGTTATGCCAAGGGTGACTTAGGTGAAGCAAAAGGCGTAACCTGTACCTGAAAGCATGTGCTTTCATGAAGACCGAGGAGAAGAGCTGTGGGGAGGGCCCAGGGGTGCATTTTATGAGAACCACGAAGACAGGCTAATTCCTTCCTCTCTGCAGAGACCTCTACCTGACCCACAAGTCTAGAAACACGTAAGTCAGTCAGGGTTTCTCAGCTTCAGCACTGTTGACATTTGAGACTGGATATTCTTCACTGTGACACCTATGAGGAGATAGACAACAAACAAGTAAACCAACAAATATGCCAACTTCAGGTAGTGCTAAATTCTACATAGAAACTTGGTAAGAGTCTAGTGAGTGATGGGGGTGAGGTAAGAGGAGTTGGGAGGGTGAGCACTATTAAAAAGAGAGCTGACACGTCTCCTTTTAGGAGATGACATTTTCTCTGAGACCGGAATGACAATCTCAATGCAGAGGTAGCCCTGGAAAGACTGTCTGGAGTTGTGTTAGTCCATTTAGGCTGCTATGACGGAAAGGCCATAGGCTGGGTGGCTTATAAACAATAGCAATGTATTCCCCACAGTTCTGGAGGCTGGGAAGTTCAAGATCAAGGCCTTGGCAAGAGTTGATGTCTGATGAAAGACCACTTCTTAGACAGCCGTCTTTTCGCTGTCACCTCACATGGAAGAAGTAATCTCCTTTGGGATCCATTTTATAAGGGCACTCATCCCATTCAGGAAGACTCCCCTTTCAGGACCTAAGGAACTCTGAAAGTCCCCCCCACCCACCCAATACACTGGAGCTTAGGATTTCAACATACTAATTTGAGGAGACACAAATACCGGTCCACTGTGGGAATACAATGAGATCTTTTAGTATCTGATGATGAACAAGTTCACCCATCACTACTTTTCTATGGTAGCACTAATGAAAAGTACAGATGCCCAGAGTTAGGCTAAAAATAATTCTAAACAAGCTAAAGATCCAAAGACAGGCTATGTTTCAATTAGGTGTAAGTTAATCTGTACTATACCAATAGAAAAGAATATAACATTTATATACACCTGTTACCCACCTAGCATCTACCAAATGCTATAGGCATTTTATTCATTCAACAAATATATGAGGGCTGTCCAGAAAAACCCAGCCATTGTCAATATGACAAAAACGGTTACATGGCTGGACAGCCCTTGCATGTCATCTGCTGTGTACCTACTGCTAGGGATACATCAGTGAACAAACCAACAAGAACACTTGTCTTCAGAAGCTTACATTCTGGTGTAGAAAGATAGACAATAGGTAAAATAAACAATTAAATTACATCTTAAGATAGAAGGTAAGAAGCAAGGGAGAGTAAAACAGAAGGCTGGGAGGATGGGTGCCATTTAAAATAGCGTAGTGGGCAAGGATACCTAACCGAGAAGGTCATAGCTAAGCAAAGACTTGATGGAGATGAGCAGAGAACCAGGATCTGGAAGAGGGTTCCAGGTAGAGGGAAGTGATTATAAGTTCCAAAGCCCAGAGGCTGGAACATACCTCTTCATCCTTAAAAAGTGTGGTAGGATGACTGACTGTGGGGAAGAGCATCAGCAGGTCAAAGAGGTCACTTCGTGGGTTGGGGTGGCAGCGTGGTGGGGATAGGGAAGCAGGCCATCGTAATGTTCTGGGCTCTGATTCTGAGTGGAGTGGGAAGGTGCTGGAAGGTTTCAAGCAGAGGAGTGGCATGATCTGACATGTATCTTTAAAGGATTTCTCTGGTTCTGCTGTGGGGACATAGTCTCTAGGTGTTAAGGCAGAATGAAGGAGACTAGTGAAGAGATTTTTGCAATGATCCAAGCAGGAGATAATGGCAGTTTGGAGGAGGATGGTGGTTGTAAGTAATGATGGATTCTGGATGTATTTTGAAGGTAAGGCCAACAGGATTTCCTAATAGATCAGATGTATGGAGTGAAGAGAGAGTAGAATTACAGACAAGGTCTAGGGCCAGAGCAACTAAAAGGATAGTCGCCACCAACTGAGATGAGGAAGGAATCTATTTGGGAGGGAAGATTAGATATTTGACTGAATTTTAGATGTCTATTAGAAATCCAAGTAGATGAGTCTGGAGTTCAACAGAGAGGTCACAATAGGAAATACAACCTTGGGTGTCATTGGCATGTAAGGCATGAGACCGAAAGAGGTCAGTCACCAAGTGAGTGAATATGGATAGAGAAGTTTGGTCACTGAGCCCTGGGACAATAAATGTTAAGAAATTTGGAAGATGAGGGGGATTGATGGTGGGGTGGGGGGTGTGTGGGGATTGAATGAGTAACCAGAGAAGTAGGTTAATAAACCGGGAGTGTGGTGTCCTGGAAGGCAAGGGATGAGTGTCTGAAGAACAAGGATTCATCATTAAATGCCGACAACGTGCCAAGTACAAGATTGCATACGTTATCCCATGTTATTCTTCCAGCTGCTATGTGAGGAAACCAAGGCTCGGGGAATTTTAACAACTTGCTCAGCAAGTTCACAAGGACCCAGACTCAAACCACACTGGATGGACCCCAAAAGAATTAAACTTCACCAATTCCTTTACTCACTTTACATACTTAGGGGAAAGAGTACTCTGAAGAATTAAAAAGAATTCATAACAGGAAAATATTAAAGAAATGCAATGCTGTTACTTGCATTAAAGTCACTATGAGAGTAAAGAGTTATCAAGAAACATGACTTTTAGACTGTGTCTAGTCAAGAGGAAAATATTATATAAGTGGCATGTCAGTAGTTCACTGCCTAAATAAGTCAACTTTCACTTTAGGCCTTGCCTTAATAATTATCTTAAATTCTGAGTTAATAATTGTTTTTCTGGTTTTTCTTCCTTCCATTTTTCACATTCTCCTAGATGCAGAGTTATGAATATCCAGATATTGTTTATAAACATTTATTTCCAGCACAGTGGGCAAAAAGGGTTTTACTCTGTAGATTTCCAATAAAAAATCATTGCCATTGAATTGAATTCTGTAGCCAGAAGAATCTGTCACAAAAAGTATATGATATCTTAGTGATTTTTGATTCAGCGAGCCAGTTAAATTTGAATAAGACTCTACATTTGGAGTCTTTAATCAAACAGGCCTGCCAGCTTTTCAGCTGTCCAATTAACAAATTTGTATATTGCAATTCTTGGAAAGATTTTTAGGTTCTCACCAACTGTTTTATTTTCTCAAAAGATGTAATGATTCGATAACATTGCCCATTAATACCCTGTTCACTTACAGTGACTTTCATGAAGCAAAGTATGTATTTCTTTGCAAAGATGTGATTGTCTCCCATAGACTGTGCTTTACCTTCTGGCGTTCTTGCATGTTACCCTAACTTATCCCGTTGATCAGTTTCCACAGATTTCCAGAAAGCTACCTGAGCACGCTGAGAAGGCATACACACTTCCATTCTACCTGTCACCCAAGCTACCTCTTCTTCTCCCACAGAGACGATCTTAACTGTCTGTCTTATATCCTGGCCCTGTTAGGATATAAAACCTCTTTAGTTCCAAGTAAACAGCATGCAGCTGTAAAATTTAACAAGTGATAAATAATTCTAATGCCATAAAAAAATGAGTGCACCTCCACCAATTCATTCTTCCCCGTTTGACCCTAACTGGAAACGAAGCTGAAATCTTGCAGACAAGTACTTGCATGAATTCATCCCTCCCTTGTCTTTTAAAAATAAAGCTTTGCTGTGGGTGCACTTTTTTCTGGCTAGCTTAAGAAGTTGTTCAAAAAGTCCTTGCTAAAATAAAATCCTAAGTGAGGAAAGGGAAATTTCTCCATGCCTAAAAATAAAGTGCTAAGCGCCCTCCCTCCCCCCACCACATGAGATTACTTATTACATCTGTACAAAGTTTAGAATTTCAGATATGGGGACATTGAGGTCACCCAGAGGTTACTTTTCTCCCAGTCAAATACAAACATAATAAAATTGCTCTTTTGCTTCTGCTCGGTGCCCCCACTTAAAGGAACGCCAAAGCCACAGTTGACATGAACTAGTGTGTAATGCAAAATTCTATTTTTAAACTCAGACAGACTCTATCATTAGTCATTTACAGAAGGAAGCCATTAACTTGTAAAAGGATGGAGCAACAAAACTTCTTCATGTTGCCAATTGCTTCTAAAACCAATTCTAAATACAGCAATGGCTGGAAGTATATGTTTTCTGTCACTTACAAAGATGCAATTTTGGGATTCACTTGGGCCAAGTTAGGAGTATATAAGTATTAAACCCTAAAAGGAGAAAACCAGAAAAATGTAATAACTTATTTTTCTGCTTAATCATATCTGTTTAATCATCTGCTTATTCTTCTGCTTAATCACATTTTGGGATCAAACATTATTTTTAGGACTTTCTTTTGCTTAAAAAAGTTAGTATTATCCCACATCTCTTCAGTGCTGAGAATTCATGTTAATGATGTACATATTTATCTTGCAAGAAAGAGTCTCTCCTTTAAAAAACACTTACCGGTACTCAAAAACACTCATTCAAGACAGATTTAATCTAGAATGGAGACTAAACTTTTAACTTACCGGTATATGTTTTCTTAAGGAAAACTTTAAGGCATCACCATCATTTTCAATCTTTCAAATGCCACAAAGAATACTTTGTATATGAAATGTTAATTTAAAAAAGAATATTCCTCACACACATTCTTAATGGGGAATTGCATTTTATATGGAACGATGGATTCTAAGGGTGATGTTTGTTGGAACATTTAAGCTTTGTCAGTATGCTTAATAGAATTTGATACAGCCATGATCACACATGTAGAACAAAAGAAACTAGTTGTGTGTTATGAATACTACTTCAATTCTTAAGCACTTCAATAAAATTAGCTAGTAAACTACACTCTGGGGTTCCAGATTTCCAGATGAATCATTAATGTTTTTACATTTCTTTTCATTTTCCTCTAACTGAATTACGCAACAGAGGGCAAGGACCACAGTTAATCCATCCTAGTATTGTCTTTTGTGCTTTAAATACCAGCTACTCAACTATTAATATTATGGGAAAAAAGAATGACCATTTCATATTCTGTTTCCTAATTCTGCAAAGTACATTAATTCTTTGCATGCTTATGACTTAATCTCCCCCCAAATTTCATGAGCGTTAGGGTAACTGGAGGAGCCCCACATTTAAAGCAAAACAAAAACAAGGAAGGATAAAATTACGCACTAACGAGAGCTGACAACTTGCTGATGATGTCTTGTGCAAACCTGTTAAAGATCTTTACATTTTAACTAAATCAGCCAACTTCGCATCCCTTTAAAATACTTAAACTTTTCTGGCTTTCTCAATTTTAAGTTCTGGTTTCATGTTTCTGTTTACTTCTTTTAATGCTTAAGGTTTATTTAAAAATTTATCTTCTTGAAAAACTGCTTCTAATTACTAAGAGATTATGACTTCATTTGCATAACTGTGATGAATAATGCTGGAGAAATCTCTTGTTTGTGTATTCTTACAGCACCGACTATGAGAGTTCTTCAAGCACAGGGAATCTCAAAATGAAGTATTCACTACTAGCTAGGTTCTTGGGGTCCTTGGAATTTTCTTGCTAACCCATCTTTATATCAAGTACATATTTTTTAATTTGAACCTGGATCTGTGAAAGAGATTATTTAAATTTAAATTCAATTTTAATTTAATTGTGTACAATATAAAAGAGTTTTCAACAGAACAGTCTTTAAGGGTAATTTTGATAAAAGTAAATGGACTCTTAATTATTAATCATCTTAAGTGTGTCATTACTGTGTTACAAAACAGTCATGGTTAAGCTAGCTTATATTTAGAAGAGGGTGGTTTTAAGGTAAAATCTTCAAAGAGAATGCCTTCTGCATCACATAACTAGACACATCTTCATAAAACCGTCTCCTACTTTAAACTCTATGACAGAGAACCATTTGGTGTCTTCAGGTGTCTCTTCAGTGTTTCAGTATTGCCACCTCCCCCAGGTTCCTCACGAGAACCTCTACTCCCAGTTTACTGAGAGGCTTTTAGAAAGAGGCACCCGTCTTGAGCTTGCCACCATTCTCTTGATTTCCAGAGCAATGTCATCCTGCTGCTGGACACCGCGGGCCGAGCCCTGCGTCGCCTCATCCTCACCTCCGAAGAGGCTGCGCCGAAGCAACCTTCCTGGTGGACCAAGGAAGGGGCTGTAAGTAATGCCCAGCTGTGCAGCCAATTGCCACATGCTCCCTGCAGCTCTCCAGTCATTGAGATGGGGACCCGCCCATCCCTTCCAGTGCCTTTAGTTTTCTGTAGGGCACAAGAGAATTTTTTCATTATGCGCGTTTTTAACACAATACAGACAGCCATGGATACGCATATCATTAAATACCAATAGCTCCTCTTTATATCCAACATACTCGCGTGAAAACTTGTCAGGACTGAGTTCACAGTAATAGAGCAGTCCGAGCTCTCGGAGTAGGAAGTTCATAACAAATTCCTAGTCGTGCAGTCACTTTAACCTGTTTCCCAGATGTGCGTTTATGTCTTGGACTTATATGATACATGAGTACAGCTCCTGCTTGCCCCTACTAGATAAGTAAGCATTTTAGTCTACTGATTAAATTACACTAGTAAATAAGCATGTAGGTCAACCCAAGAGAATTTATTCTGCCAGTCAGAAAATGGCAATGTATATAGAATAAGGCTTACTATCTACTCTGCAGAATAGATTACTTAGGTCTTAAAAGACCGTGGAAAAATGATTTTTAGAAAGTCAGAGAGGGATCCGAATCTAAGAAGCAAACTATTTTCTATTTATTCATGTTATGGTATACATTCCACAATTTAACATCTGATAGCATGCTCATTTATTGTTTAGAACAGTTCTAAAGATGCTTTAATAGGTTCACAGTAAGTTTGGAAATATATTTTAGTCCATGTTAATGTAAGACTCTTAGAGTAGGTAAAGAGGTAGCTTCTCTGAGAATTACACTTTGCATGTTGGAGAACTTTATTTAAGGCCAAGCCGCGGAAGAGACCGGACTGCATCTGACATATTTAATGTGAATGTTTTGTTTTGTCTTTAGGAAACTTATAAGATGTGTAAAGAATTTTCGCACAAAAACTGGCTAGTATTCTACAAAGAAGACGGGTGAGCTCTTGGTCGTAGAAGATTTAAACTGGGGACCTTATTTTGCCCATTCTGTTTCCCCTTTTAATTATACTTTTTATTATAAAACTAACGTAACCTAATTACAGGGTTTTATTGTGAAAATAACTCATCCCACATGCTAGGACGTTGGAAAGCAGACACAAGGAAAGACAGCGCTCCTAGCTCCATAATTTAATCAGTGCTAGCATGGCAACTGTCACTCTCCATTAGCTCTTTTAATGCACGCCCTCATAACTTTGTGTTTCTGTTTCCTGGTAACATTTTCCTAAGTTATCATTTAGTCCTAAGCACATTCTTTTTTAGGATTGAATTATATGTCATGAGAGGAGTGTGCGCTGGTGAGGCCACCGTGATCCTCATCACCATTTCCTTTCAGATCATTTTCTTCTCCTTTTGCAGGAACAGCCTGACGGTGCTGGATGTTCTAGAAGGGCGAGCTCATACCATCTCGCTGCCCATCAACCTCAAGACCGTCTTTCTCGTAGCCGAGGACAAGTGGCTCCTGGTGGAGAGCAAAACTAACCAGTGGGTGCACGCGCGTCGTATCGCGTGGACGGGCGGTCGCTCAGCCTCCGTCCGGTTCCCCGGCCTCCTGGCTGTCCTGGTGGCCTGTCTGCTAACAGTTTCTAAACTTGCAGCATCTCCATAAGTGGAAGGAAAAGTGGTGGGGGGAGGAAATTAAAATAAATGTCACATCACAGCGTGATTATAGAAGTGTTTCAGTGGATGACATTTAAAATTAGTAGTAAAAACAGAATGACTTTTACGTCTGATCTATATCGCTTCGGGCTCTTTCCTATCGGCCTATTGAGAACTCACCGTATTCCTGCCGACCCAGACATACTTCCAAAGAGAGTTTCAGTTTTTCCTGTCGCCACAGGGCCACCATCTCCATCACAGAGCTGTTGCTTTGGGGGGGACTTCCCAGAATCCACCTCTTAGAGGTTTCCTCTCTGTCTTGTGTGCTCTTCCTTGGTCATGTTTGTGTTGCCTTGACAACAGGCCCATGTTCTCTTGGCAGAGATGGGGTGTGTCGTCAGCTTGGAGCCCCCTTCATGCATTTCATCTACTAGCTAAATGTAGACTTTCTCTGCAACTCTACTGACAAGCAGAGGTGGGCCGCTGGGAAAGACTTCTGACTGTTACCATGTCCCCTTCTCAGAAATCTTAAAAGTAACTAGATGGAGGGGATTGCGGTGGTGAGGACACCCATCCCTTCACTGGTCACAAATCAGAGACCAGGCTCCCACCCGCCGGCTGGCTGACCAGTCGCATCAGCAGTGGGCCCCGTGATAATAAGGTGCGTCTCACCAGAGTTAGTTTTCCTTTTTAACAGGCTTTCCTCTTCTATGAAGGGTTGGATTTTTAGGCACATTTGTAACTAGATTGTTAATTAAGCAGTGCTCCTCATACCCAGTGTTGGAAGTCAGTTGTCTGTTCATGCTGGAGCTCTGGAACTGCACATTACACTCAGTATTATAAAACGAGGCTTTGGTGGGGGCGGGGACTGGTTTTTTTCCAAAGTGTGACATCACGATTCTTCGGAATAAACTTCTCACCTAGATTTCTGTTGTTGCTCCCAGGAAGTACCTGTTAAGTAAGCCTGCTCACATGGAATCTGAGGAGAGTGGTGTTTGCCAGTTGTATGTGTTGAAAGAGGAGGCACCCAGCACAGGGTTTGGCATCACACAAGGTAAATACTGTGTCCCTCGTGTTTATGGCCGGATGGGTGCGAGCTTATATGTACACACTGTCCTCTAGCATCAGTCAATAGCAATACTATCAACAGATGTTAAATTTATACCATGAGAAAACTTAGTGTCTATACTAGAAATAGTACATAAGAAGCTTACCATCTTTTAAGTTCTGTCTTTGAAAGTTTTTAAACTAGCCAATCAGAATTTTTAGATACAGGTAGGTTCTAAATCTATTTTAGGATAGCATTGTTTTCTCTTTTACCCAGACCATCAAGATTTGTATTTAATTCATCACTGTCTGTGGGGAGTGAATAGTACTTATGGAAAAAATCTAGAACATACCAATGCCAACATTAGGTTGGGTCAGTTTCATGTCTTTTCTGCAGAGTGCTATTAATGATATTTATTGCTAATAAAATCTTGTATTCTATAAATAGCTGAAATTACTTCGCGAAGATGCCTTGATTGTAAAAAAAATCTGAGTCTTTTCAGGCTAAAGGCCATGAATGTAATTTAAAATGCTTTCTCTTTTATAACTTGTGCCTTTCTGATTGAGTTGATGAGAACGAACCTCTTGTAAAAATCAATCCTTGGAGCATGTGGGGGCAGATGGTATCTGATGTTTCTCTGACACTATTCAGAAACAGATTTGAGCATCCCTCATAAAATTTCAAGTGATCAACTGTCATCTGAAAATCTAAGCTCAGCCGTGGGTCAAAAGATCGCCTCTCCTAACCGCATTCTCTCAGACGAGACCACGTACGCTACGGTGGTTGTGGGCTTCCCAGATCTCATGGTAAGCATTCATTTTTTAAATTATTGAATAAATACCTCTTCCCCCTATTGGAAGGGGGTAATTAAAAATGTAATAATTTTTCTGATAAACATTTCAGATCAATATTCTGTTTTCCAAATCAATCAATGTGTATTAGCTATATGGTTTCATTGTGGTTTTTAAATTACCATTTGAAGGGTGATTGATGCAATTATATAACTTCTGAACCTGTGTTCTCCACACCTGGGAGTCCATGTGACACAGTTCAATGCTGATCCTGCTGACAGGGATTTGTATCATGTTGTCTTAATGTGCACTCATGTAATCTGTCAAGAGGAACAATTTGAGACTAAGAAAATAGCATGTCTTCTAGAATTTTTTACAGTGAAGTATGTCAGGGTCTCATCCCTATAAATAAAGATTTCTCACACTCGTGAACATCAGTTCACTTCCCATTGAGTTTTGCTGGGACTTATTGGATCTTTGCAGCATCTGGATTATATTATAAATGCTGATGGTCGCACCTTAATTTGCTTTAGATGGACCCTTCTATTTGTAAGTGACTGCAGGTAAAACTAGGCACCAACTTCCCCTGATGGAAATGTGGGGAAATGAAACATAAAGTTTATTTCAGTCCAAGTGCCATCTAATAACCTTAAATGTAGCTCCATGTGTTTTGATTAAACATTTAATTTTCATAATTTTCTTTGTAGCTTTTAGATGGGATGATAGAATCCTTTAAAGATAAACAGTATCAGGCTACTTGATAGTACACTGATCTCACATACCTCAAAAATTTAATGTAATTAAGGGTACAATACTTTTGAAATCCAAAATCCAGTGGATAATATGTGCCTTAGGACTTTGCCATCTACCTTCCTAATTATCAAATAAAAATCATTTGCTATGGTATTATATAACTGAAAAGGAAACATGTTGGAATACAGTATCTACAGCAACCTTGATTGAATGAATGAGATGTTTAATATGCTTTCTACAAAGCTTGCCGCTATCAGTAGAGAAAACATTGGAGCTATTTTTCTGAAGGTAGAACTGTTTAAAAAATTGATCCTCTGAAGAAATAAGTATAGAAATATAATGTTACTTAGAAAATAAAGGCTGAATATAAGGCACTGTTTGTATTAACCCTATAGAAATTCTATAGCTTGTAAGACTCACCACCTTGTTAAATTAAAACCACATGGGAGATGTTCAATGAATTTTGCTATAATAAAGGGTTCGAGTCAGCAGTCAGCCAGCCTTTCAACATTTTATAATAATCCTATTTTTAGGCCTAGCACAATAGTCAGGCCCTGCATCGTTTTAAACACTTTCATAGATGATAATTAATTTTTACAACGATTCTGTAGAGTTTTATAGATGAAGAAACAGAAACAGAGAGGATGTGTCCCCTAGGCCATGAAGATGAGGCGTGAGGGAGCTAGGATTTGCACTCAAGTGTGACTGACTTTCAGGCTGTGTCCACTCGACTCTCTCGCATTGCCTTTCTGCTTTTATGAGAATTTCTTTTGGTTCTTCCTAAAACAACCAACAAAGGGGTATGTTACCTCTTAACTTCTTATAACATTATCGGGGGCACCTTGATTATTATAAACTTACTAAAACTGTCTTACCCTTATACCAAAGGCTATACAGTTGTCATCCTCAATAGCAAAACCTTAAAAGCATTTGTTTTAGTATCAAGAATCAGACAAGGATACCCACGGTCACCTCTTCTATTAAACGTACTGAGCACCTTAGACGTAACCTGTTAAAACATTAATGAACTGAATTCCATCAAAACTAAAACCTTAAGCTCTACAGAAGACACTAACTAGTAAGAGAATGGAAAGACAGTCCTACAGGGTGGGCGGACACATTGCCAAATCACACTTCCAACAAAAGACTTGTATCAGGAATTTATAAAGATTTCTTAAAACTCAAGCATGAGAAAACCAATAACCCCGTGTGAGAAAGAAAGCGGGCGAACCGTGGCCCAGTGTGAGGCGTCAGAGGTCAGAGCCTGACAGGAGGAAAGAGCTTGTGGTGATGGGAATCGAGTCCCGGCAGGATGAAGGTGGGGTCCCCATGAAAAGGCAGGCTGCTGTGGAAGGTGGGAGCCCAGGTAAGGGGAGGCGAGTGTCCACATCTGTGTGGAACCCCGCGTGGGTCCTTATCGCCGACGGGAAGCAGACTTATCACAGTGATCACTTCGTAAGGTATAGACATGTCGAGTCACTGTGTTGTGCACTTGAAACTAATATACTTTAGTTAAAAAGTACGGGTAATGTCCTATTCCTTACGCCAGAGAGTAGGCGCAGTAGGTGTTTGTTTTATTTGTGAGCTGGCTATCCTGTTATCTTTCCTCCTTTTAGTTACATAATTCATTTCAAGATTTCAAATGTGTGGTGTATTCGCATGTGTCTGAAAATTATGCCTGGTTGTGAAGCGGCTGTCTCCTGTACCAACTTCTACGAGGTTCGGGCCTGACTTGATTTGCTCATTCTCGTGGAATATGGGTTTACCACTGCCATCTGCCGAAAGGGCTGCATGACCCCAGTGGTGCCCACCGGGGTTCACGGCCCCTCCGTGCTTTTAACCTCTTTTCTTCCTCTCAGTCGCCAAATGAAGTTTATGCTTGGAGGAGACCAGCGTCGTTGCATAAAGCAAGGGTCACTGATAGCATGTTCTACGGAGCAAAGAAGAAAAGCGGAACTCCAAAACAGAGCAATTGTGTGACCCTGGTGGACACTAATCAGATCGTCAGGATTCTGCCCCCAGGAGAGGTTCCTCTGAAAGACGTCTACCCAAAAGGTAAGCAGCTGAGCAACCCCTGGTTTACCGAGGTCGCTCAGGGTAAACATGAGACACAGCTTACGGTCGCTGGCTGGCTTTTCTTTCCGCCCGTGCGGCTCTTTCCTCTGGGATGTGCATGCAGATCTCTGATGAATATTCAGTCTTTTAAAGTACATAGAATCCAGCCATACTGCCTTCTTCCAAATGCATTTCTTCTAGTTAAATGTGAGCTGGTTCTTTTTTATTTTTCGTCACAGACCTCAGCTCTTTAAACACAAAATAATCACTCTTGATTGGAAGCAGCACACTGTTTCTCAAACTTTGAGTAAATTCAGAGATTGGGTAGCAGCATGATCGCAGGGCTCATGTCACTCTTCATCCGTGAACACGGAAGTGCATTAGCTAGTAGGTAACAGGTGTGCAACAAATGACATTGCTGGAAGGAGTGAGTTTCTCTGTGTAATTTCACCTTCCCTCTGACAATGTCCTGGGCCTTTTGGCCTGACCGTTTTCTGCCTCCTCCTAACCCTGGCATTGTGCATGCGAGCTGTCCCTAGTGCTCATGGGATCCACGCGGCAAACACCGTAGCAGTGACCTGTGCTTAATCGTTAGTGAACTAATCCCAAATTCCAGCTTATACCTTTCTTTGAAATCCATCTGACTGAAAATGTAATGGAAATTGACTGAGCCTCCATCCTGCCTACATTGTTGAAATGTTTAAAATGGATACACAGGGTTTGGCTAAGTTTGGAGAGAAATTGGACCACATTTTTCACTTCCTTCATTCAGTCACATACTCTGAGCTGATTTATTTTCACATCAGGAAACATCAATTCTGATTATTTTTCAAGTGCTGACCATTGTCACTACCTATACCGCCATTCTTAGAATTTTTTTCAAAGTATTTCATAGCCACAAATTGCCTTTTCTGAAACGTGAAAATATACTTTAGCACCAGGAGTAAAATTCTTGCTTTCTTCTTCTTGAAATAGACACGGCCATTATTGAATTTTCTCACCCTCTTTATGCCGTGGAATTAATTTGCACCGAGAAAGAAAAGGAAAATGTAGGGGGAAAGCTATTTTAAAGTCAGTTGGCTTCCTTGGCTTTCACGAGCTGTCTGAAAGCGTAATGGCAGTAGCTCGACTTGATACTACCGCTTACGGAAATAGTGCCTGCAAGTGGCACGCCAAAGACCTAAGCAGCTCGAGCCCTCCCAACCGGTCCAATAACTGGTCGTTTTTGGCCCAGAGCCTGGGTCTATAAATGATTCAATCTACTTCAGCTAGGTCTTAGCAGCAGGAACTGTCAAAAATGATATATGGTGCAAAACTATCCAAGACTGACTTTCTATCACCAGCAGCATTTCCATGACTTAACAAATGCATGTTCGTTCTGTACCAATGGCCACCTGGGGACAGCCAGCCCAGCTGGGTGGTCAGATTGCCATAGTAACTCTTCTTACCCTCCTCTGTCCCTGCACATTACCTTCCCTCTCCCAAGCCCCCCTCAGCCCCTTTGCCCCCTGGGACCACGCCTGGCCTAGTCCCGAAGCTCCTACATGGTCCCTGGCCTGCAACCCCCCACCATGGAATTCTTTCCAAGTCCTCGGGGGCCACAGTGTTCAGTTCTATTTTTAAAGAACTCTCTTCTCTCTATGCTGTGGGCTCCTCCTCTCTTTCCTCTGTATCCCCAGTGCTCCATGTAGTGTCCGATACAAAGGAAGCTCAACCATACATTTTTTTTTTAGATTTATTTTTATTGTTTTTTGACAGACAGAGAGAGACAGAGAGAAGGGGGAGGGCCCAGAGC
>PVKE010037236.1:0-15996 GCA_004027555.1 Craseonycteris thonglongyai | reverse complement strand
GCCGGGAAGTGCCGCCGCCCTGCCCCACAGTCCCTGTGCCACTTTAGGCTCTGTGATCTGATTAGGGCACCGCGTGTCGCCCCTTGAGTTGGGATGTTAAATTGTCCACATTCCTGTGGGGCTTCCATGCTCCCTAGGTCTCGGCTTCCAGCCCGCCCTGGGTCTAGCTCCACTTTGGCTGTAGCCCCCCAATCCCCCTTTGTTTTTGCCCGCCCCGGGCCGCGCTCCGCGCTCCGTTCCTGTCCCCGAACTGCTCCTTCTCCCTCCCTCTCCCGCTCTCCCCTTTTTCCTCTAACTTTTGTGTGTTGTTCTGCATTGTGTGGTTCTCTCAGTTGAGGGTGCTTCTCAGGGTTTCCCCTGTGGGTTCCTTTTTGTTCATAAGTCCCTTCCCAGGTAGGTGTCTGGGTTCTCCTCTCATGCCGCCATCTTGCTCTCTGAAGAAATTCTTGAATTAAGCTGAGGGTTGTTCACCTATGCAGCAACTGGATAAAAGATTTTCTGAATAGGAATCTTGGTCTGCTGCACAGTGTTCATTATAAGGTACATATAAGATGATAGTTCTTTATAAAACTCATATGGGACAGAATTTTCCTGAAAACAAATGAGTAGTAGATTCTTGGGAAATCACAGAAACAGTCTCATCTTATTTTATATGAGAACAAGTGACTTCCTGAATGAAGATATAAATTAAGGACAAAAATTAAAGAAGCAGTTCTTATTCTGTTATCTGTAATTTAATTTAAAGTGTTTCAACAAAAAGGATACAGATATAAATATAGATAAATATATAAATAATGATAGATGATACAGACTAATTTTCACATGTGTCGGATTTAGTAGTTTATGAACTAATTATGAACTCCTGAAATAATCAGTAGAATTGTCTCTGTATCCACTCAGCATTAAAGATCTTGTAAATTAGCATATGAATATTATAAATGATTTGTCATTTGTAAAATAAACTGTAGTAAAAAATATTCAGACAAGAAAGAAATACATATAGGAACCTCCCTTCTGATTTGGAAAAGTGAAAGATTCTAGTAAATCCAGCAATCCTGTGTAGAACAGAGTCCTAGGATTACAACCCTGACTCTCCTTTATTTAAGTAGATAATTCTGTCCTCTAATCCTTTTCAAAGGAAGCCTAACTCCTGAAAGGAACTATCCATACAAGGTCCTTACCTCACTTTCTAGAAGATAGAGAATAGAGACTTCATCAGGTTTGGGGCAAAGGTTGTATGTGTGTGTGCACATATGTGATCATGTGCACACATGCATTTGCCTGCTGATAAACATGACAGTTCTTGATTTGAGACATGTTTGTATTATAACTTCCCTCAGGGTGGTGAGTTTTTGGAGAGAAAACTTTCACCTCCAACTTAATTCTTAACTACTGGAAGATACTCATGGTTACTAAAAAAACCTCATAAATCTGAAAAAGAAATTAGTTCAGGTCAATTTGTAATGCAAACTAACTAAAATTTTTAACACACTGTTAATATTTTAATATTAAAGCTAGCATTTGATTTTTTGTTTGTTGGTTTTTGTTTGTTTTTGTATGTAAGAATTGATGTCAGCATTTCCACTATACACAAATCAACAGAAATCACAGAGCTATGTATTGCTGCCTTCACTAAGGATTAGAAAGGAACAGTTATCTCAAAGTTAGACCCCTTATACAAAAAACTGGCTGACTGCCCAGAATCAGCTCTCCTTAAATGCAATGCAACATAGAGTTGTACACCTGAAAACTATGTAATTGTTACCAACCAATGTCACCCCAATAAGTTTAACAATATAAAATAAAAGTAAAAAATAAAAAAATAAATAACTGGCTGGTGAAATAACAATGAAAGAATCTAAATTTAAACTGTAAATAAAGACTGGTGCCAGTTTTCTTATAAAACACAAGAATAAAAGTGCTCATGTTTTTCTACTGAATAGAAATACTTACGAGAGGAGCATGTGAATGGATATTATATTTCAAAGTTAAGATTGCAGCTGTTGTGTTTTCTTTTTTTTTAAAGATTTATTTTGTTTTTAACAGAGACAGAGTGAGACAGAAAGAAGAGAAAAAGGCCAAAAGCAGTCTTTGTGGTTGACTGTCATTGGTTTTCCATACAGTTTCATTCCACACACGTGAGCTTGGGCACACAGGGTGGGAACTTGCTTTCCACATGGGAAGCAAGCCCCAGTGAGCTAGCAGTCAAACTGGGGCCTCCCACGTGGGAAGCTTGCCCCGGCAAGAACCTAACTTGGGGTGTTCTGCATGGAAAGCCCACTCCAGTTCACCACATGGGTCCGCAGGGGCCGGGGCCAGGATTCAATCCAAATCCCCTAGGGCTGCAAAGGGAGTGCTTAACCCATTGAGCCATCCCAGCTTCCCTTGTTCTTTATTGTCTTTATGCATTTTACTAAATAATTTTTTAGACAATAAAATATTACTTCTATATTTTAAAATATTTATTGAATTTGAATAAAAATGCATTTAAATTTGTTTTATTAATTAAGCCATCATTGCCTAACATTGACTTCTTACGGATTTCTAAAGCTCTTTGTTTAATACAATTAGACTACATCCCTCTTCCAAGCTTCACATTCACTTTAGTCACCTTCTGTCCCCTCATATGAACACTTCTTATGGAAGCTGACCAAACCCCTTTTATTTCTTTCTCCTTCCCCTATCTCCAATCCATATAAAACTGTGAATTTCAAAGCACAAGAGTCTTTTTCCACTGTTCAAAGCATTTCAGAAACTACACATCAACTCATTCTTAGTTGTGAAATATCCATAGAATGTGAAAATACTGACTCTTGCGGTCTTTGCCATTACTATTATCTCTGGAAAAGGACATTAGAAAGTTTCTGCATCCTTAATTCAGTGGCAATCTCATTTAAAACTACATGCTATTCTAATATTTTTACAGAAGAGCAAACTGGGGGTCAAAGAAATTACATTGCTCATGTAGGGGTGGCAGGGGCAGATTAATTATTGCCAATACTAAAATGTACATTTTTATCTGTTATAAAATGGGATGCTGGGTTAAGCACTCACTTTGCAGCCCCAGAGTCCAAGGATCAAATCTTGGCCCCAGCCCATACGAACCCCATGTTGAACTGAGGTGTGGCCCCCTGTTCGGTTCTTGCCCGGCAAGCCTCCCATGTGGGCCCCTGGTTAGGTCCCTGGCTCAAGAGGGCGTGCCTTCCTCATGTAGAAGGCTCCCAGCCCAGTTCCCACCCTGCACAGCCCACCTCCCCACACCCATCTGTGTGAAATGAAACCATGTTGAAAACAGCTCTGGGCTCTCCCCATTCTTTCTATCTCTGTCTCTGTCAAAAACAATAAAAATAAATCTTAAAAAATATATATGTTATAAGATATTAAATCTAGATGTTAGAAACAGAATTGTTCAATTAATTAAGGCCCACACTATAAAACAAAACAAGTATTGAAAGTCATGTCCTTTTTCTGTAGTCTTTTTGTATAGCATTTCCAACAATAATTAATTTGATTTCAGAAGGCATGTCTTATTGCTTTTTTGTACCTGTTCAATCCAAAATCTAGCGTAATATTTTCCAGTGCAAGATTAGGTAAATATTGAAATATTGAGTACATGAAAAAAATGAATAAATGAGTGGATTAATTAATGAATATTCAAAACTATGTAGAGTAAATCCTCAAATATTCAAGGTTGTTTTTGTTATCTATAACTGTCTTCAAAAAGTTGGCCTGACATCAAATTTCAAGGTATTTCTAAAATTGTAACATCACAGAAATCTAATTACATTCATATTTGGTCTAAGAAAAAAACAATTAAATGAGTAACCAGGAATACTTTTTCATCTCTCTTCCTATGCCATGAACAAAGCTATTACTGTGTTTAATGAAGAATCATGTTCAGTGATCCTTATTCAGTAGTTCAAACACTGAATGTGTTTGTGGTTTGGATGCATATTGTATATCACACAATATCAACTTTTGATTATAATCCCCAGGAACAATTATGGAAAGAAGCATAACACTGAAAGAAGAATTTTGTCTGAAACTAAATAATAGGTGAAACATATTGACTTTTAAATAGAAAAAATAATCGGATGAATACGATTAATACAACATGTACAATGCATTTGAAGCTATATTAGTATCTTCACATTGACTTGGCTTCCATTTTTCCTTGTATTAGAAAATCCTACTTGTTAATCAGTTGACAGGAATTTACATAAATACAAAATCATCAACAGAGTGATGCTTTGTAATATAATAAAAAAATGAATTTAGAAAAGCTCACTGATACAAATTTTGGTTGAATATGTTTATTAGTAAAAAAAATT
Source organism: Craseonycteris thonglongyai (assembly GCA_004027555.1). NCBI lineage: Eukaryota > Metazoa > Chordata > Mammalia > Chiroptera > Craseonycteridae > Craseonycteris > Craseonycteris thonglongyai. The sequence goes on along the minus strand of PVKE010037236.1, from coordinate 11,665 downwards.
GAATAAAATATTTAAATCAGTATTCTTTATAGACACAATTTACTAATCTAAACTAATTATGTGATGATTTTCAATAATGCCAATAAAGATACTGTTTTTTTACTTCTTTCATGTCTAGATATTACATTGTTCTATATTTTAAGGATATCTGAGATGCCTTATGATGGTAGATGGAAATTATATTATCCATGAATAGCAATCTATTTTTTTTTTTTTTTTACTAAATTATCTATAACTTACTAAATATTTGTGAGGACAAATGTTTTATTTTGACCATTATTCTGTGAATCATTTTAAAGTAACAGGTCATACAAATAATAGTTGCATTAATAAACTAGTAAAGTCAGCATTTTTAGTTGCAGTATTATAAAGGCGTCCCTAAAACTGCTTGTTATTTTTAGTTATTATTCATTGCACGTCATTTAGAAAGAGAAATGTATCATTTTAGAAAGAAAAATAGAACAATGAGGGATGAAAAAAAAATTCCAAAACCCTGTATAAATCATGTTTGCATTTAATTTCATACTGTTTTACTTTTTAAATAATCTTTACTTTGGACTTGAAAAGGCTGCATATACTATGGAAGAATGCTTCAGTTGTGGTCGGTCATACTGGTTAACTATCTGCTCTATCTACGATAATGTTTCTCTCATGGGTAGCAGGAAAGATCACATGTTCTAATTGCATATATCGCCATTATCTGTGCTAGAATTCATGTTTATAATCTTCTAAGTGAGTTGCACAGAACAACACTGTCTCAAATATTCTATCTACAACATTCAGCCTCATGTCATTTATATATTGGGACTCAGACAATATTTATTGAATGAATAATTTACCAAATAAATTCATTGAAACTGGTCTTGCTATATTTTCTTTGATTATTAAATTTATTTGTGTATTTATTCATGTACCTATTTTTGCAGACAGGGAGAAGCAATACTATAAACTGCAGAAGAGAAACTTTTTTTCCTTTTTGCCACAAGTTTAATCCTTCTGTCATTTTGGAGGATTTATGCCTTAGAACACATGAATTTATTACTTCACCAGCATGCCGTGTGAATTTATATTGTAAACTCTGTATCTATGCCTCAGAAGACATATTAAAGACATAAAAGACTCTATAAGCCCTTCAACACTATTGATGTATGAGATCTTAGATGTCAAAAGGAAAGATCACATTAAGAGATGCTAAAGTGCCGAGCTGATAAGGATTAGTTCTGGCAGAGACTTTTCGTTGTTCTCCTGCTTTAAATTACCCTCAAATTCAAGGCATGGAAGTTTACAAACAGCAGAAACATTCAGAATAAGAAATAATGATCAATCTACTAAGAAGGCAATATTTAGGTTCTAACCAAGTGAAATTGAATTGTATGCAAGACCATGTGCTAGACAGAAACTGAGTATAAACTGAGAGAGTTCTCAAGAATTAAATAGAAACACAAACCTCAATTTTCTACAATACTAAGCTCTGTTACTAAGGAAAATTTATTTAAACTCCTTAAACCCCAGTTTCTTCCTCTATAAAGTAGGAAAAAATAACAGTATTTGGCTCTTAGGGATTGTTGTTTGTGTATTTTTTTATAGGATTACATAAAGTGATGCATTATAACACAATATTCATTATTAAAACAGTTTTCAAGAACTAAAAGCTTTACTGTGATGCAATAAATCTCACAGTAGGCCAATTTTTAAATCAAATATAAGCATAAACCTTGGGACCATCAGTTGAATTGTATCACCAGGCAGAAGTGACTGGATCTACGCAATGGTGCAGAAATTGTGGGAAAAGAGATAAAAACTGAAGTAGTAATAAAAAACCATGTTGTGGTCCTGAACTGAGTTTTAAAGAACTTTGTGATCTCAAGATGTTTACTGAATGTCTCTAAGCCTCATGTTTTCGATGTAAAAAATGAGAAGTTTGGCCTCCATGGCTTCTGATGACATAAATACTTTCCGATTTCTAGGCTTTATAAACATTGTTCTTTGAAGACTTTCCCATAATATTATTTGATACAATGGCAGGATTGTGCTGCTCCCATGAATCCAAAAGGAATGTCCATAAACTATAAGCTCAAGGGTAATTAAAGCATGAGTAGAACTTGAGGTCAACACACTGGACAAAGTACCGGTATTAATAAGTTTTTGAATTCCCTGTGCCTGTTAAGTCTGCTCTTCACTTTCATATTACTTTCTGCTTAACTCACCAAAGAAACTATTTTTCTTTCTTGCCATGAAGATGAGATGAAATTTTAAAATATCCCCTTATCACAACTCTTCATGTTGTTTATTTCTTTCTGCAACAAAAACAGACCTGAAATTTCCACAAGAACATCAAGTTCTAAGAGATGTATGGAGTGGATGATGAATATCAAGTTCCGCTTTGTTTCTGTGAATACAGGCAGACCTGGAAGATACTGTTGGTTCAGTCCCTGACCACTGCAATAAGGCAAGGGGTAATCATTTTGCTGGTGGAGGGTCTAGTCTTCCATTTGTAAAAAATGCAACATTGGTGAAGTACAACAAAACAAAATGCAGTCAAACCAGGTATGTCTGTATAACTATCTAGTGATGGAAAATGTAATTACCTGTTGCTTCTTTTCAGAAAATGTTTAAAACTGAGTTCCTTGTAACTTTTCAGAAGAGCTTTTAAGGCACTTTCTACAAACAGAACAGAAAGTTAAGATAAGTTTTCTATATTATTTTAGGATGAAAGGTGAAGTGTGTAAACTGCTTAATTTTTGTATACATATATATGTATTTTTAAGTATGTATATTTATATTGTGTTAGTTTGGTTGAGATTAAAGCAAAAGGAATATGTTTACCTTATCTCTACTGATGTGGTCATTTTGTTGTAAAACTGTGCATAAAAAAGAAAGACAAGAACATGCTTCAATAAATAAAATGGAAGCATTAAGGTCAAGTGAAACAGCATTTATAATACTATAGTAGCTCTAACAGCACCAAAATAACTCATGCCATTTGATTACTGTGGAGTCTACTGCATCTGTTATTCATTTTCCTACTTTCTTTTATGTTTTCTTTCCCTTTAAACTTCTCTTTACTCTTGGTTTCAACTGTGAAATGGTTTATTCTGAACACTTTATGTATCACTTCAATTATGCTCCACTCAATTGCCTGTGAAAATTTCTTGTATATTGCATGTAAATTAATTTCCTTAAACAGAAATTTCTTTGGGTAGATAAAATATTTTAAATCGATCTTCCTCATAAAGCCACTGATCTGCTGTATATCTCACGTAACTTTTGGTCAGGCAACACTCTGTGGTACAATCAGGTGTGAGGAAATCCTTCTAGTCGTGAGACCTAAGCAATGGTAATCCATATACAAGGAACTTTATCTGTCACTTGGCTCAGAAGGGAGCTGTGAGTGTAAGAACTCAGAGGGTCATTCATCATATGGTACTCACACAAAATCTATTTTTAAAGACAACATTACAAATAACTACTTTTTAAATATATATGTGAACATATATATGAACATTCATATTAACATATAGTATGTGTGTGTGTGTATATATATATATATATATGTGTATATATATATATATATACACACACACATATATATATGTATCTGATGTAATAAAAAATTTTTTTTATTTTATTAAAGATTTATTTTTATTGTTTTTGACAGAGAGAGAGAGAGAGAGAGAGAGAAAGAGATAGAGAGACAGAGTTAGAGAGAACAAGGAGGGCCCAGAACAGTCTCCATAGTTGCACATCATCGGTTTTTTCACATAGTTTCATTCCACAGGTGGGCGTGGGGCCGCACAGGGAAGGAACTGGGCTTGGGTCTCACCCCAGTGAGAACCTAAACTGGGGGCACTCCCCAGTTCAGCATATGGGTCCACACAGGCCGGGGCCAAGGCCGGGATTCGAACTCGGTCCCTGGGGCTGCAAAGTGAGCACTTATTCCACTGAGCCATCCCGGCTTCCCGACAATTGTTAATGACAGATTTGCATTTGATTAAGGTATAGAACTGGGTATTTTATAAACACAGATTGATAGATAACTGAGGATATAATAAGATACTAGAGTTCTTTCTTTTAAAAATCCACATGCATTATCTAATTTTCTATATTCAGCACATGTGTAATTATCTTCAACAGAATTCTCGGGAAGTTGCACTTGTAATTTTTCCCTTAGAGAGTGACTTTAATTTTATGTTTTTACTTATTTGTTTCAAAAGTCAAAACTATATTTATCAGTCACTATTTTAAAATGTTGTCATGCTTTATGTGCCAAAGGATAATACATTGCTTTTAAAACTAAATATCACATTTCTGTGAGTACCTGAAATACCATCAAGGGCAAAATTAAATCCTAGTAATTGCTTATTAGGTAAGTGTTGTATGTCTTATTTACCTTCTTAAGGTATATCTGCTCCTTATCCCCCACTTTCATCACCTCATCTTTCTACCAGCCTCAGAACAATTTTTTAAATAAGATTAATCACTACAATTTATACAATTGAGCAAATGTAACTTTTATTATTTATTTATTTATGTGTTTGTTTATTTATTTATATTTGTTATTGTTTTTGAGAGAAGGTGGATGGGAGAAAGAGAGAGAGAAGTGGGGAGGGCCCAGAGCAATCTCCCTAGTTGTACACTATTAATTGTAACAAATTTCACTCCACACACGTGAATGTGGGGCTGTGTGGGGCAGGAACTGAACTAGGGGCTTCCTGCATGGGAGGCAAGAACCTTCACTACCATCCTGGCAGTTACTGGTTTCACTACAGTTCAGCATATGGGTTTATGCACGGGCCAGAGCTGGAATTCAATCCCCAGACCTTTTGATTGCAAGGCAAGCACTCAACCTGTTGAGCTATCCTGGCAGTCCCCAAATCTAACTTTTAAATTAAAGAATATTGCCTAAATCACTGAATCAACCAAAATTTATTAAATATATGTTTTCTTTAAAAGTCATATAAATAATATATTTAATTAAGTAATTAATACATGAATTGGTAAGCTTCCGAAGTCACAGAACTTGGGATTTTTCTTGGTTCCACTGCTCAATGAGAACTATGGGTCTTTGTATAGTTTGATTGGCATTTCATTGTCTTTATTTCCTCATAAACGTGGTTAATAAAACATTCATTGACACATAAAGTGCTTTATGCAATTTTTGTTGGTTGCTTAATTAACATAAGCCCTTATGGTGTCAGAACTCAGATAAAAAGTACAAACACTTATTTTTTATGCTCATTTCCCAGGCTATGTCCCTGGCTGCCCTTTTCTCTGACCCACGGGTTAAAACTGTTCTCTTTGACTACTAAGATATAAGTAAAGAAAGTATAAAGTTAAAAAGTCACAATAATTATGTCTCACGTTGAAGTAGAAAGAAGAGATAATAAAACATGCATTTTTTTGAAAAAAAGTTTTAGGGTTCACCATGCTCTCTTTCAGACCATCTCTATTCAAGAGGAAAAAAAAACGTAGGAAGTAAGCTACATAGAGCAATTTAAAAAGTGCTTTTATGAGTATGGCTTGATAGCTTGTTAGTTTTCCAGCACAAGTGGCCAGTTGAGGAAACCACAAATTAATATGTCGCACTATGTTTAACATGAATTGTATATTCACTGAGTCCAGCTGGTAGTAGCTTGCAAGAAGACATGTTTAATGTACCCTCCCTATTCCCCCACATCCCTCTCCCTTTACCCTCAGGTAACCACTACACTATTGACTGTGTCTATGAGTCTTTGTTTCTTCAACTTTCCACCTATAAGTGAAGTCATACAGTTCTTGATTTTTTCAGCCTGACTTATCTCTCTTGATATGATGATCTCAAGGCCCATCTATGTTGTCACAAATGGCAGTATTTTATCTTTTCTTACCACTGAGTAGTATTCCATTATGTAAATGTATCACAAGTTCTTTATCTAGTCATCTATCAAAGGACACTGGTTGTTTCCACAGCTTGGTTAATATGAACAGTGCTTCAGTAAACATTGGGGTACTAATATGTGGTGATAGAAAGAGAATTGATCCTGGGTGGTGAGTACATAATGCAACACATAGATGATATAATGCAGAATTGTATACTTGGAACCTATGTAATTTTTATTAACCAATCTCACCCAAATAAATGTTGCAATTACAAAAATGTTTAAATATTCAGGAAATTTGTGAGTCAGGTTTTAGACTTAGCTATGTGTATTAAATACCCAGTACTCTTGACTTCCCAATTATTTTACACTTCCCTTTTGTTTGTGGTCTTGTGTTTATATCTTGCATTTCTTCCCAATGCTGTTTTAGACCACATTATATTGGAAGCTTAAAATCTGCTATGGTTGGAATATATATGCCACAAAAATCTGCAAATACTACAAATAATGGGCTGATTTTTTTTCTTTTTAATTTTCTAAACTTAAGAGAAATGGGAAATGTTAATATGGAACAAATTTTAGAGTGTTGTATTTTTAATCATTAACATTATGAATACATTCTTCACAGAATAATTGGTCAATGGAGTGCACTATAAAACCTGGCTTATCTTTATTTACGTCTAACTCTGAAAGGTTATCCCTGCTGCACAGCTATCTGTAGGATTGGTTAGCCTCTGTTGGAAAATTATCACAGTTCAATTTTTCCTGTGAGTATCTTCTTCCCTCACTCTTTTAGAGATGTTGCTCCCATGAGTATTTTAAAATAAGCTAAGATCTATTTAAAAGTCTATTCCCTGAGAAACTCAAACCAAGACAATTGGTGTTTGGAGTAATTGATTTGCAGAAGCTAGTTATAAAATGGGATTTGATGGCAGATTGGCAATGAGGAGTCTGTCATTGATGGCAAATGGATATGGATAATTCCAGGTGTATTGTCATGGTTCAAATATTAAAATTGTGACTGAGGATTGAATTGTAATAAAGTACTAGTGAAAATGTATGCATTGCCAGGTGTTATTATCTCAGGACATTGAGATGCACAAGAGAATTAGTGATTCTAAGGACCATGTAACAATATGGCTTGTTGGTAGATTCATTAAAGAGAGACAATGAAAGGCTGGAGGTGAAATAATCACTACCAGTTTGTGGCAATGTGAAAAACAGAGGGACTAACATGCAGCATAAGAATAAATCATCTCCTTCAGCAAGAGGACAAAACAAAAATCAAAAAGCAATCCTAGGATTTAGTTAGAAGGGTAGCAGTGTCAAAGAAATTTAAATGCTCAAATCCAGCAAATCTGTATGCCAAGACTAGATGTTTTACAGGGGAGGGTGGAAACTGTAAGAGTTGAAATAGGGGCACGAGGACCAGCACACTGAAAAATTACGAATTCTTAAATTTCCTGGAATACTCTGAGTCTACCAAAGTGGCCAACTCCTCTATGTTAGTCCCCACCCCTCATTTAAAGACAATACAAAAACTCTATTTTTAAATAAAACCTGCACTACCCCATTCCCACCTGTCCTCGTGGCTACCAGAAAAGGAACTGGAATCCAGGAAAAATATAATCTGCATGATCAAGTGCTCAGTGTGATAAAAGAAGAAAAGAACTAACTATATGCTGAAGGCGCTGCAGGATTTAGCCAAAACGTTCTGGCAAGAACCACAAGACCAGAGATGAGACAGGATCCCAAGAATCCTGGGAAGCAACGTAAAAAAACTGGTTCTCTGATATGGCAGTACTCTGGATCTGATACCCATTAACAACTCTGGGAGATGTACTAACACACTGTTAGGAAGATTCTTGGAAGTCTGGAGAAGCAATATTGCACAGTAAAACTGATAAGGCAGGAATACATAGCAGATGGTAAATGAAAGGATCAAAATGCTCAGAAAAGTGGGATATTAGAATAAATATATTGCTCACCTACTCTTTTGGATGGGAGAACTCAGTGGACATTCTGTTCACTAAAGCAATAAAAAGATATACAGATTTCTTTTTTTCTTTCTTTTTTTTTCAGTTTGGGGAGTTTCTATTGACCTGCCTTTAAGCTATTTTATTCTTTCCTCAGCTATGTCCAGTCTATTGATATGCCTGCCACATCAAAGGAATTCGTCATTCATGTTAAAGTATTCAATTTTTATTTTTCTTATTTTCTTTTGATATTTTTTTTTTACTTAGAGTCTCCATCTTTTTGTCTACATTACCAGCTTGCTTTTGCACGATGTCTAGTTTTACCATTACAGCTCTTGATATTGATCATAGTTGTTATAATATATTGATCTAATAATTCCAAAAATCTATCCTATATGAATTCAATTTTGATGCTTACTTTGCTCCTTCAGACTATCTTTTTTTCCTTTCCTTCTAGCATTACTTATAATTCTTTGTTGAAAATCAGTCATGATATATTTGTTTTTGGTATTTTTTTTAGATTTATTTTATTGTTTTTGACAGAGACAGAGAGAGAGAGAGAGAGAGACAGAGAGATGGGGAGGGCCCAGAGCGGTCTCCATAGTTGTATATCATCACTTTTTCCACATAATTTTGTTCCACACAGGTGGGCGGAGGCTGTGGAGGCTGGGAACTGGGCTGGGGGCCTCCTGCATGGGAGGCACACCCCCTTGAGCCAGGGACCCAACTGGGGGGCAAGAACCAAACTGGGGTCCTCCTGCATGGGAAACACACCCTAGTTCAGCATGTGGGTCCGCATGGACCAGGGCCAGGATTCGATCAGTCCCCAGGGCTGCAAAGCAAGTGCTTAAACCACTGAGACATCTGGCTTCCCCATGATGTATTTGTTAACAGGAGTGGAGATGTACTAGTGTACTACAATGCAACCACACTCTGACACCAGATGTGCAGGCTTTCCACACTTCAAACAGTTCTGTGAAAGGTGCTGAATGTCCTACCATTTTACTCAATTCTGACACCATCTGCCTAAGAGAGACCATCAGATCATACAGGCCACAGGCTCAGTCCCACACGACTGCCCACCACCTCCCCACTGCAGATGTAAATCACACATACAGGTTATCTGTGTTTCTGATCCAACAAAGTTTCCCATGATTCCACCATGTCCCCTTAGGTTTAATTATTTGCTACAGTGGCTCGTAGAACTCAGGAACACAACTCACTTTACTAGATTACTAGTGTATTGCATGTTCAAAGGATATCATATGATATGAAATAACAGTCAGATGAAGAAACATATAGAGCAAGTTATGGGGAAAAGAAAACACACCTTCCCTGTTCTTTCCAAGCATACCACCTTCTCCCCATTACCACATTTTCACAGACCCATAAGCTCTCTGAATATGCTCTTTTCCAGTTTTTATGAACTCTTCATTGCGTAGCTATACTTGATTAATTCACTAGTCATTGGTGATTGATTTGAACTCCAGCCCCCTCCCTCCCCTGAGATCAGGGAGTGAAACAGAGTTCTCACCCTTTAATATTGATTGGTTCTCCTGGCAACCAGCCTCCATCCTTGGGGGTTTTCCAAAACTCACCCATTAACATAATCTCAGGTGTTTGTTATGAACAGCAAAACAACCATTTCATCTTTATGGCTCTGGAACTATTTAAGGGACAGATGAAGAAAGACCAAGTAGTATAACAAAATATATTCTCATTGCTCTTGTCGCCTAGGAAATTCCAATAATTTTATAAGCACTTTACCAGAAATGGGGGGTAAATGCCAAGATATATATAGTATATTTTTTCTTATTATAAATCAAAATACCACAAAGGGTAAATAGTTATTTAGTGTGAAGTTTTAAATGAATGTAAGTGGGAGTTTCAAGGTGTTTAATGTTTGCTATAACTGTAAGTGACAGAAGTTTAATTTCCTCTAGTATCCTTGTTTATATTGATTTTGTGCTTCCCTATGAACTACTTCAATGATGAATTTTATATCTTGCAGCCATTTTTTGTAATTCACTTTTGTTATACCAGAGCCCTATTCATTTAGTGTTAAGGTTTAAGGAAATAAAAACATTTGCTAATCTTACAGTTAAATGTCAGTTTTAATGGGCCTGGATCTTTGAGATGTAAACTTCACAACTGTTTCCTATCTTGCATTCTTCCCCCTCACACCCTTAAGTGAGAAAAGAAGTCTAGATGAGTATGAGAATTGCCCTTTCCCCAGGTAGGACAAGCTCAATTAATGTGTCTTCTGAGAGCAGACCTTTGTTATGGAGAATGTTCTAGTTTTATTTCACTATTATTACTCTTCCCCTCCTGGGAGATCCAAGAATTGATCTCTCTTAACTCTTCACTGTGAGAATTTCTACATCTAACACCCACAAAAATATGAGAGGCTACGTAAGAGTAGAGGCCCAGAAGTTTCTCATTTTCATGGTAGCTCATAGTCAGCTTTCAGCAACTCATCAAAATTATCATTTAATTGCTCCTACCAGGTTATGTCTTAGAACTTCTCAAGTTCACAGATCTCATTTGTGACTGGATTCACTTCTCTCTTCTGATTTTGAGGTGACATCTGGCCCTCTGAACTTTTCTTTGATGGTTTGAGTCATTGATTTTGAGTTTGTTCTGATTTTGTTGTAAAGATGGGAGCAATAACTACTAAACTCATTACATGTTGAAACTGAAACAAAAGTTTTCCTACCCTTTTAATAGTAGATGCTTTAATGAAGAGATGAAGTAATATGTCTTTTCTTCTTTTCATACGTATGCTAGTCAACATAAGAAACAAACAAACCTGTAAATAATTTTTGTAAGATCCTATTTGAGCCAAAATGATGACAATTGCTGGGAAACAAGATCTCAAATGCTCCAGTGAATGACAATTTTGCAGATTCTTTTATGCATTTGAAGGAGGGAATTTAAGGAAGATGACATGAAAGTGGGAGAAAGCAAGGTGGGGGTTAGATTGCAGGATAATTAAAATTATGTGTCCTCTTGAGGCTAAGCTTGTTTCAAAGATGTGTTATCTTAGATACACAAAAACAATGGACAGAGCTGGCTGAAGGTAAAGATAGACCTTTTACTACAAAATATTATATGTCCGAGGTGTGACTACCCACCAGGTCCTGCCCAGTTAGAATTTATGATCACCCTGTAAGATAACTTTCTGTGGAACCCTTTTTTTCATTCACATACTCGACTTCTTTGCCCTCATCAGTGTCTCATTATCTAAAAATCCAATATACCTCTGAGGCCTACTTTTTCAGATTTATTGTTCTTAGACCAAAAATATCAAATGGGAGATGGTAGTTACGAGGATTTATTATTCCAGTTAGCCTGCTCACAGACATATGTTCTAGGCTTGAACATAAGATGTGCCTGTCAGGTACTATGGATCTTTAGGCAGTGATTCAAATGCCCAGAGGCAATAAAGAAATCACAGAGCCATTGTAGAAGGATCAGTTTGGAATGAAGGGGGTGGGGTTGGAGGGGTGGAGTGGCTGTGCTGTGTACAGAGGCTTAGCAGGTGGCTTTGACTGGACCTCCTCTTTGTTTTACTACAGCTCCCTCTGACTTAGACCCTATTTTTTAAACCTATACATTTTTGAACTAGCCAGTATCTTTGCAACAAATTCATTCTTTTCTTAAGCTAACCAGAATTAATTTTCCCTGTATATAACTATAAAAACTGACTGATATCTGAGACTTGCATTCAATTGCATAATAACAAAATTAGTTATTTATAGCTGCCTACTGAAAACACAAAACCCATTATAATAATATATTCATTATGATATCATTTTTACCTTTTATTTT